>JAPYZI010000781.1:0-41894 GCA_030523105.1 Ophioninae sp. A BG-2022a
AGTTTGTTTGGCTTTCGTTGGGTTTGTTTAGGTTTGTTTGGGTTTCGTTGGGTTTGTTTGATTTTCGTTGAGTTTGTTTGGCTTTCGTTGGGTTTGTTTGGGTTTGTTTGGGTTTCGTTGAGTCTGTTTGGGTTCCGTTGGGTTTGTTTGGGTTTCGTTGGGCTTGTTTGGGTTTCGTTGGGTTTTGTTGGGTTCGTTTGGGTTTCGTTTGGTTTGTTTGGGTTTCGTTGGGTTTGTTTGTGTTTTGATTTGGATTTGTTTGGGTTCATTTATTTGACGTTTCATGAATTTAAAATAAATCGTACATTCTTCAAGGAGTTATCCACCAAAATGTTAGAATCGTGGATTCCCAAGGATGTTGCGTATATTTGGATTCCTTCGGTCAGTCATCATCAAATGCGCATTCTTTTTTATGCAAGCCCTGGCTAGCGGGCTCGTGGAAAAAGCTCCAGTCCGTGCATCCACGCGTACCGATTTAATATTTATGCACGCGTCTTCAATACGTACCGCGAGCTGGCGGCGCGCGGGTGGCGAGGTCGGAGGGTGAGAACGCCGCGCGGCGTTGCAGCGGCGCAGGGGGGGGGATCACGAGGACATATGCGGGGGAGTCGAAGAATCATGGGCGTTCGAGCAAACCGCAAATATATAAATGTTTCTCACTCTCCTGCCGTGCGCTCGTTATTTCTTTTCTTGTCTATATATATATATATATATATATATATATATATTCATATATTCGAGCTCTTGCGAATGATGTCATATCCGGCGTCTCGTTTTTCGCGGAGTACACTTATCACGGAAGACCGCCGCCGTCGTCGTCGTTCCTATTATTGTATATGCACACATGCGCATGCCTATATAGAAGTATTATGACTTTGATTCCGTTGTTATTGTTGTTGTTATTTTTATTGCTGTCGGTGTTGGTCTTATTAATATATTAAGACTCGTGGTAATAATAATAATAATAATAATAATAATATTACGACGAGTCTTGTTATACTAATAATTAATAATTAATATATCATAATTATATTACTATTGGATAATAATAATTATTATTCTTATATTATTATTATTATCCAATAGTAATATAATTATGATATATTATATAATAAAAATGATAATAATTAGTATTATTATTATTATTATTATTATTATTGTTTTTGTTATAGACTTATTATTATTGTTTTTGTTGTCGTTGCCGTCGTCGCCCTATTGTTATTGTTGTTGTTGTTTTGTAACTTTTCATGTTAAACAATAATCGTTATTATTATTTGTTAATACATTGCACTTATTATTTTTAATTATTATTTAATTTATTTTAATTAATATTGCACTTATTATTTTTACTAATCACATCGTCACGGTTCATAGTGTTTTTTTTTTGCTCTTTTAATAAGCGCTTTTGCGAATAGAAGATATGTCTGTTTTATTGTTTTATTATCGCTGAAGTCTCAATCCCCCCCTCCCCCCTCCTGCCGCCCTTCATCGTCAGACACTTTTATTCGCATCTCATGCTATAGGCGATGTGAAAAAAAAAGGTAAAAGGATTTTTCTCGGATCGCATAAAACGCCGAATTATATTGAATTCAATGAGTAATAGCGTCTCGTGGGGTCCGGTTTCTTGCGGCGAAATTCCGGCGAGAGGCGCAGCCCGGCAAAATAAGCAAGCGCGGGCGACCCACCCGAGAATCCGTCTTTCCCTCTCAGCATCGCTTAGCCGGACTGCCGGGAGGAGGGCTCCCTTCGAATCCTGGCACTCGGGCGTATATATACGCATACCACACACACAGGGGAAAAAAAGAAAGACGCATCGGGGATAAACAGGAAGGGAACGATTTTGGCGGAGCTTGAGGCGGTACGAGACGTTTGGGAGAAAAGTTTTGTCACGAACGATCGACACGCAGAAAACATCGGGATTTGAATACCGGCTTTCGTACGTTTCGTTCGTGTATTCATTGATGTCTTTTTTTTTTTTTTTAATTTAAATTCTATTTTTTATTTTTATTTTTATTATTATTCGTTTAATTAATTTTATCGATTGACTCTCCCATCCTCTCTTTCTCGAAACTTATTATTTTTTTTAATTCACGCACGCGGTCAGTGTTCCTGCCTTCACGTACGAGTATTCTCGCACCTCTTTCTCACCTTCTCGGGATTACTGTGCGTCATTTGACGTCGACAGGGAGGACAGAAACGAGAGAGAAGAGAGGAGAGAAACGAGAGAGAAGGGAGGACAGAAATGAGCAAGCGCTACGCAAGGAGAAAGAGAAAGCGAGAGAGAAAAAATGATAGATAAAGATAAGGCTATGGGAACGACGTTAAGTTTCAGGACGATGACGGAATTACGAGAGAGGAAGACGAGGAAGAAGCAGAGGCGGAGGAGCTCGGGAGATTGAAGAGACGCGCAACGCATTGGATTCAGTTGCTCGGTAGGGGAAACGAGTAATGAAAGGCATGAGAGATGGACGGAGGGAGGGATGGGACGTAGCGGAGGGTGCAGAGGAGGGGAGGGGGTAGATACTGTCTCGCTCAGTTACAGGCGCATCCATTGACGCCTCAGCCAAGAGCATTTATGAATGAAAGTGCCCCCTCCAAAGCCCTTTCAGCTTCTCCACCATTCTTGCTCTTTCTCTCTCTCTCTCTCTCTCTCTCTCTTCTCTCCTCTTCCTCTCACTTTTAACGGCGTACTCTCCGACCCAGGATCTCGTGCTCTTTCTAAAACTCGAGTCAATATAATGGCTTTGAGTATATATATTTTTATATATATATATATTGTGCGTATAATGTATCGCGCTTTGCCGGTAGAGGCTAGGGTTATTTTTGCCATTGGGTAAAAATATTTATTTAAATATTCCAAAATACTCCGGAATTGATAAAAAAAAATGTGGCTTGTCGGTTCAGCGCGCCAGTGTTCTTTTCAATAATTTAATATTTCTGGTTTGAAATTAAGGAAAAAAAATTAAAAAAGGAAGAATAATAGTTCCGAGTGAGGTTAGAACCCGGATCGTTTGTGATAAGAACGTTGGGTGAAAGTTTAGCGACGTTTTTCTTAAAAATCCAGGACGCGTTAGAAAAAATCCTTTCAGCGTTGTACTCTGGGGCTGGGACCCCATAATATAGCTGAGATCCATATAAATCCGTTTGGGTCATACTTGACAATTCGGTTGCCAGATAGAGCCGTAAATAAAAGAATTTCATAATTCTGAAGACGACAAATTATGCACTAGCGTGATTTTTGGGTTTAAGAATCATCACCAGGTACAACAGGCGAGGAAATCGGAATCCGGAGGAAGGGACTTTATTCACGAATTATTTTATATATGTGAATTAAACGAAAGTGAGATAGGAATATTTTGTTGTTTTTTTCTCGATTTATTTGGATCCTGGAGGTGGAAAATAAAAATGGTCTTTTTTCGTCAGTCACTGGTGTGTTTATATATAGATGTGAAAGTTAATACAGGATACAGCGAGGTCGTTCTCGACCAATGTCCCTATCAGAAACTATGGACGAAGCCGAAATCGCGTAATCTCGCGATAAGACGCAATCGGACGTACTTCCGGTTGCCAACAATAAGTACGTGCGCGACGTCTATCCAACAATCGCACTCGACCTGCCTTCATATTTTTTGTTTGCCCTATCCGGGAAGAAATTTAGAAAAATTATATCTGTTCGTGAATATTATATATCCACTTTATTGATTTTAAATGACAATTCTGTCTTTTTTTTATTCGTTTTTTTAAATCGTTCTTCATTCTACGCTTCGTAATTATTATTTCTTCCCAAGATTTTTCTTCCCGCCATCATATTGGTTTGGGCTGAAACGTGTACAATCGAGTGATTCGCCAAATTCGAGATGGTATTGAAAGGAGGAGAGAATAGTGAAGGGGGAGAAGAAGAATAAACCTGCTGGACACGAATGTAAATTTTTTTATCGTTGGGCCTGACAGGTCGAAGAAATTGCGCAGCTTTTTGTTCGTTCTTCGACACTATCGTAGAGACCGATAGGCAAAAGAGAACGGGCTCCAGAGAGGTCGGTACGTAAACTTACCTGTGACGGAATTGATTGCCATGGGAGAAGAAGCAAGTGCTCTCGAAGACTCCAGTGACGTGTAGGAAGGATTGGCTTTTATTGGTTTGCTGGTACGCTCATCAACGCTGCTAGCCACTTGTTGCAATTAAATTGTCGTTCGTGCTGCACAGTATCTTTTGCCTGAAGAAAGGAGGGGGTCGGGGCTAGCTCGCTCCCAAGAACTAACTAAATTTAGACCGACTTGACATGATATTTAGCACATTGAGTCAACGATAATGACCAAACAAGATAAACAAATAATAACCCTAATAACAGTAATGGCTATGAAATAAACTATAATAATAACGAAGTTATAATTACTGCTGAGTAATCATTGTAATTACATAATTATAACTACCAATTATTTAAAAACGATGCTAATTACTAAATAATATAATAAAAAAAACAGCAATAATAATAATGGGAGAAAATAATCAACTATGATATTAACAATAAATAATTAGCGTTTTTGTTGTCATTGTTGTGTGGTGTATCATTTTAATCGTTATTGGTAATGATTATAAATAATAATAATAGTAATTTGTATATAATATAATAAATAAAGCAATAATGAAGATAGCGCTTAATAACCCATTATCAATTACAATATTAATAGTAAATAATGAGAATTGTTGTTGCCATTGTTTCACAGAATAATTTTCTTGGCTGATATTCTTGGGTATTTTCTGGTCGATCTTGATCTTCCGTTTTGATGTTTCCGAATCACACGTTTCTCATTTTGGCTTCTGGGTCGTCGATGATTGAAACAATTTTTATTTGAGTGAGTTAATAGTTGTAAAGGTCGAATGGAAGGTCGAAAAGACTTTTATTCAGGTTTGTTTGGGTTACTCGCTAGCTGCTGTTGATTCGTAGATCCAACGGTCACAATCATCATCCCTTTGGGTATTACGGAGTTTTTTTGTATCAATTGATAATCTCGGAATGGACAAGTCTAAAAAAGAATCTTTATTTGGATCTATTAATTATCGCTTTTACCAGTCGAAAACAGGTCGCGAATCGTCGTTTACTTTCTATATTACGCAACGTTAGCGAACTTCCTCTCGCATAAATAAAACGAGGGACGGAAGAAGAGCGAAGGATGCGAGAACAAAAAAAAAGTATTACCCGCCGGGAGGAAATGCCGTTTCGCGCTTCCCGGACTCCGAGACCCCGTTCGTTTTTGTTCACTCAGTTGGCCATAAGAAAATCGTCGCGGAGAAATAAGTTATTGGAAGGCATGTGCAAGCTGCGCTAAGCGCGGGCTTTGCGTTGCAACCGCTCGACTTTTTTTGCGACGAATAAACGACCACGGAAAAATAATGAAAAAGAAAGACCGAGGATACAGGGATGAGAAAGAGAATTAAAGTAATACAAGATAACAAACAAAAAATTTGTACAAAAGAAATGGATCGCTGCGTGTGCATTTTTGCGAGTCTGGACACGTGTGCTTCTTAGGAACATAACGGAGAATCTCCTGCTCAGCATTGGTCTTTCCGATCTTTACCATGGACTCGTCTGCACCGACGAACAAACTCGCGCGTGCGCACTCATACTCACGATCTATACGTTCACGAATGTCCGTGTGGATCAGAGCTTTTTAATACACTTGAGAAAGCTTCGGTCCAAGGCGCGTGCGTCGTAGTCTCGTTATGGCTGATGGAACACGAGGGATTTTCTCAACTTTCTTTCTCGCCCTCTTTCACTATCGCTTTTATATTTTGTTGTTCTTTCCATTTGTTGGCAAGTGATGGAAGAAACGTTTATTTTTCGCTCCAAAAACGAATTTCCCTAAAAGCACCGTCCAGCAAAAAAAAAAATACAATAGTATAATAATAATAACGACGATAAAAATAATATTAATATTAATAGTACATTATTACGATGTACGAAAATCATTAATTGACGGATGAATTCAAAAATCGTTTCGCTGTCGTTTATTTCTCTATTTTGTCGTTGTTTCTATTTGTTCGAAAGTGACAGATGACGCTATTTCAAATCTGGAGGTACGGAAAATTGGAGTTATCCGTACTATATATGCATGAATTACGAAAAGTACCAATTTTCTCACGGTCTTCGATCCAAAAAAGGGAGAGAGAAAACAGAGGTGGAAGTATCGCGAAGCAATGAAAGGTTTCGGCATCCTCGGTTTTATGAACGATGCGAACGAGCAACTATACTGGAATGGAAATTCAGTCAAGTCGAAGACCGTATCGTGTATGGTGTACATTCACCAGCGCGAAAGATTAACGAGAGCAAGCGAGAGTGTGAGAAACAGAGAGAAACACTCACATGGAGAGAGAGAGAGAGAGAGAGAGAGAGAGAATAAGATCGAGAGAAACTACTCAAAAGGTACAGAGAGGGTTGTTTGAATATCGTATATTTTAAGGGAATTCCAAGGTAAATCACCGCGCTTTCGAAGGCGTTTTATCCCACAGGAGTGCAAGGCCAATATTTGAGACTCGCGAGCAGTACAAACAGGTCCCTACCACGAGATATTTATGCTATGATATTTGCCGCTCAATCGCGAGATCCGACCATCATTTATTTATTTTCTTCATTATTTTTTTGGTTATTGTTGGTTTGAACTGCTACACTAATTTCGAATCTCAGATCAAAATACAAACCGGTCGCAGTTGTTTCGTATCCCTGGTTTTTCGTGTATGTTTAAATACATACTTACATATAGCAGTTAATTACTTAAAATAATTACGTATCGTTTTCAAAAATTGCAAATCGATTATTGTTTATAACATACAAAATCAAAAATGAAATATTGTACCTCTTAAATTCGATCAAATTTGGTCTGTACTCGTCGCAAAAAAATTGCAAAGTTCAGTCCAGTTATTTGAAAATAATAAAAACAAAGTACGAAACTTAATAACACACTATTTAAAAAAAACTCCTTTAAAAACTTTTTTACCCTGCAAAATAATTCTTGTTGTAAATAAAAATATTCATTATTTGTTTAACACAAAACGATGTATTTATTGTTTTTTTTTTCTATCGATCGTTTACACAAAAAAGGTTATTGCTTTGAAATTAGATAAATATAACGTTAATACTTTGTAAGTCTATAAGACATGTCCCAAACACAATTATCAAGTCTCCAAAATAATGATGAAAAATAATTCGTACTCATTAAAAAAATTAAATTAATACAACACTTTTCTCCTAATTTATTAATCTGTTTGTATACATATATATATATCGTAGTGTACAAAAGTAAATAAATTTATATACACAGATGAATAACCACTTAAGAATTTTCTCGAGACTAATATTTACATCCGGAAATATATATATGCATATATATCTCATAAGCATGGTGCTGAGCAAGGAGTGCTCGAAAGAGAAAGAAAGAAAGGGAGAGCGTCGTGTTGAGGTCCTGGTGAGTTCGTTAACGTCGTTTCGGCATCCTGTACA
The DNA here is from genome assembly GCA_030523105.1 of Ophioninae sp. A BG-2022a. NCBI lineage: Eukaryota > Metazoa > Arthropoda > Insecta > Hymenoptera > Ichneumonidae > Ophioninae sp. A BG-2022a. Next base: position 7,497 of record JAPYZI010000781.1, read on the forward strand.
TTTATGGGGTATAGGTGAACGTCGGCATAGTCTCGAGCTTTTAACGAGAAGACACCAAGAAAATAACATACGAGAAATTAAAGACGAAGAAAAATACGAAAAAGGCAAATTTCAGGAAGAAAAAAAAATCTAAAATAGAAGAAATGTAAACAGAAAAATATATGAAAAAAATATATCGGTGCTACGCAATATATTTTTCATAGAAAAATAATATTATAATGTTATAATATTATTATATAATATTAATAACGTATATTATAATAATTAAGTATAACAATATTAATATTACAATTAAATAAAACTAATAAAATAATATAACAACGTTATTGCAAAAAAAATAATAATGCAACGATGATGAGTAAATTGATTGGTTAATTTTTACTACCCCGTAATAAATGTTAATAGACGATGATAAAAATATGGAAAAAATTAAAAAAAAAATAGATCGGTACGAATATTGATAAAAATGGGCCTTAGCCAATCTGATGACGAATCCGGGCTTCAATTTTTCCAAAGATTTAAAACCCAAAGTCGAGAGAAGGGGAGAAGATAGAAAACGAAAAAAAAAAGAAAAAAAGAAAAAACATAGGCGCCGAGCCCGACAAAGATTTAACAGAGGAGAAAGGAGAAGAGATACGCGATGGTTGTGATGTTACAGAGAAGGATAAGGAACGAATACAAGTCCGCTTGGGTCGGGTAGCGAGAACGAAGAAAAATAAATGGACGGTTGGTCAGCAATTTGGGCGAACTATCAGAGGATCGCCGCCTCTGCCGATCTCCTCTAATATTTCCACTCTCGTTTATATACCGAGGGATTTCTCGCCATCTCATGGTACCCCCTTGTTGCCAAGATCTCAACATCCGTTAACCAGCGGGTGGATGACGACGCTTTCATACGCGTGTATATAGAAGGACAGGTTCAATCCGGGGGATCTCTCATCTTCGCAATTGTACACAGAGAGGGTTCCTCCGTCTCTCCCTCTCCTTTTTTCTTTTCTTTTTTATCTTCATTTTATTTTATTTTTTATTCTTTTTTATGTTTTATTATTTATCATTATTACATCTGATTACTGACGATGGATTATTTGAAAAATTACTGCGCTTTCATCTCACCTCTGTATAACCGTTCAAAGAAATTACCAAAACATAATAATTAATAATTCATTATTTTTTATATACAACAAGAATTTCAAATTATCTCCGTGAAATAAAAAATCGTATACCGAACTACCAACCGCTGTTTTGGAATAAACCAAGCTTTTTTTCTATATACCTCGCGAATCATTATATCTTGAAAATTCCTCGTCGAAAATCTTACTAGGGATTTTATTTAAAATCTTACTGGGGGTTTTATTTAAAATCTTACTAGGGATTTTATTAAAAACCTTACTAGGGATTTTATTTAAAATCTTACTGGGGATTTTATTAAAAACCTTACTAGGGATTTAAAAAATCCTCGTCGAAAATATTACTAGGAATTTTATCAGAATATTTGCGGGAAGGTCTGAGCAAAGTTTCAACCCGATCGCAATCGGGGTAAGACCTTGTCCTTGCACAGTTTATATTTGATCGTGAGTGTTACGTCGATGTAAGAAAAAAACACGAAAGTCTTTGTGTAAGGGTCATGTGGACGTAATGATTAATCGCTGTGTCGAGAAAGAGTAGATGGCTCAAGGTCAAGCGTTGCAAAAACATATTAGCTGTAGTAAAAAGAAATCCATTTTTCCTTTACTTCGTTCCGTATTATTTTCATTCATTTATTTTCTATCCGCATTATTTTCAATATTATCATTATGTTATTCATTTATTCTAAATTTCGTTACATTTGTATAATTTATCTATTTATTTATTATATTAATTAAAGATGGCTTTGCTTATCTGTATGTAAACAGACTTTACCGACAGTTTTGTGATTGTTTGATTCACGAAAATAATGGATAACTTTTTACTAGGGCTAATGTAAACTTCTCCAGTTCAATAATTCGCTGGGGGAAAGCGTATAGTCGTTAATCCGATCGTGGAGCAACTCCGCCAGTGAGAAATTCGTTTCCGAGCATTGTCTCGCGGTGTTGTACGAATGAGTCAGAAGCTAATAAAATCGAGTCTTCCGTAGCATAGGGCACGAGAACTGCGCAAGAGATCGGGCAAGTACGGACGAAGGGATGTGAGGAGGAAGGAGGAAGAAAAAATTTTTACGCGAGAGAGAGAGAGAGAGAGAGAGAGAGAGAGAGAGAGACGAGGACGACGACGAGCAGATCGTTCTCGTGCTGGTCGTTGTCGTGCCGCGAGCATGGGAAAAGGCCAGCAGATTCATTGACTCGGGTCCGAGTTGGCGCGAAGGTCTCGCCCGGGCACTATGAGCGTCTTCTTTCGCCATTGTTCCATTAGGCTCCAGGGAGCCTCTTTTTCTCGCTCTATTTGCCTCCTGGATTCCCTCTCTTGTTTCCTCTCGCTCACACTTCTGTTTTTCTTCTTCCCTCTGCCTCTATTCGCCTCCTGGTCTCAGCCCTTTCATAATTTTGCCCCCTGCTCTTATTCTCTTTCGTCCCTAGCCTCCTTCCTCTCGGAGGTTTCTCGTTTCGCTCTCGCTCTCTCTCTCTCTCTTTTTTTCGTTCTCTATTTGGCTTCGTTCTCGCTCTATTTGTACTTTTACTTATTATATGGTTATTGATTTTTTCTTCTATTATTCCTTCTAATTTCTACTTTATTTTTGTATAATTTTATTTATTTAGTTTTATATTAAGCCCTTCTATATTATTATTATTTTATTATGGTTTATACTGTATAATATTATGTTTATTTTTTTAATTTTTGTATAATTTATCTATTTGTTATTATAATTATCTTGCTTCATAGTTATACCAAGGCATAATAAACTTCATCATCATCATCATCATCTCTCTTTCGCTTTCTCACTCCGAGTGCGGTTTTATGGGACCTTAAAAAAATCGTTTCCCTTGCACGAAAGTGTTCGAGAGCTTGACATTGGAGAAGAGGTAGATGTATACTCTGCGTGTAATACATTGAGGCAACTCATAAACATACCAGCCTCGCGCAAGCTACCAACCAAAAAGACCGATGATTCGAATCGCGTGGTGTGTGGATCCTCGAGTCATCAATGTCCGCCATTGGGCATGCAGAACTCGGAAATATGTGTATCAAAGATTCCGCTTGTAACTCGGAGACTCCTCTAGAGAGGGCAAGTTTGCGAAGGGCCTCCGGTCTTCCTTGACTCGTTTCTTCGTCCGTTGCACTCGTTGAGTTTCTCCCTCGTTTTTCGTCTCATACCAGCAACCGGGAGACAACCGACGGATTAAGTAATTATTCCCGATGTTTCTTATTTCGGACGGTTGCTCGTTTCGTTACACTTATTTCGTTCCTCAATTCACCCTCCGTTTCCTCATAAAGTATGCACACCCGGCGGCAAAAATGACTATGGGAACACTCTCCCGGAGCCTCCTGGCAATTGACCGAGTAAACCGTCTTAATGCTCATCAGAGTGATGGAGCAGACCCCGAGGAAGCGACAGAGTTCATGCTCCGGCGAAAAATTTTATTGCGCTTCTAAACGAGACGGTTGGCTGCCTTGACGACATATTATTTTCGTGCAGGAAGTAAGAACGTGTCAAACTGTCTCGCGAATCATCTAGAATTAACTGTCCCCTCGGACCCTCGACTTACCGAGCCTGATCGTTTGTCGAAGTATCCAAGCCACGAGGGTACATCGGTAATAATCCACCTAGAGAGATTTTGGCGCGATAGGACCGATCTGCTAATGGCCAATAGGATATCCCAGTCGTCAATGGTTCGCTAAGAGGCTGATTAATGATCTATTCGTTCATCCGTTCGACCTTGTATACCTGGCTTTGAGGAGCTTTCACAATGTTTCGATGGACCGAGCAAAGTCCACCGTTCGATGTCTCCCAGTTCCCGATTTATCAGCTTAAGATTTACGACTAGTCCATTCGTTTCAGCTATTGTTTTTTCTTTCGTTCTTTTTTTTTTTACTTTAATTCGTCTTGCTTCTGACTGCGTTTGTCCAACTCCCAAAATTGCCACTCGTTTGGGAAGCAAGCGAGAACCCTTTGGGGCAATGATGACCCGCGTGGACGCGGGCAGGCGATGATCATGGTGGTGATCGCACGTGTGGCGGAAAACAGGGAACGTTTGGGCGTCGTTGTTACCAGGGGGCGGAAAAGGTAGGGGGGGAGGGGTGGGAGTCGATGAGAAAGAGTCTCCTGCGGACCCGCATATATGCCTGTATAGTGACCACGTACGTTCGCTGATGCCCGGAGGAAAGGTTGGCTCGAGGAGAGCGCCCTTTTTCAGAGCGACGAGAAAAGACCGTGCGAAGAATCGCCGCGCCCGGATCAAACGGCAAGAGAGAAAAAGAGAGAGAGAGGTGGGAAGCAGTGAGGAAGTGAGGGGCAGGAGAATAAGAAGGAACGAGGCCCTGTAGTCGGGAGTGGCTAAAAGTGCCGGTGGTCCAAAAGCTATGGCGTTGTCGACTACGTTGGCGGGATCGGTCCCTCCGAATGGCTCAACACGCGATACGTTTCTTTTCTTCTTTGCATGTCCTCCAGGGTAATCTTCCCCCAAATTTTAGCCATTGCCAACCCTTGGCTTCTCTCTACCCATACAAACGATTAATGGATGTAGAAAGAAAGTGGTCTATTCAGACACATTCAATTTTGAAGGTGTCCGAGTGATCCACCTCAAGATCGTGTCAAAGTGGATACTTTGAAACACAAATTGGTTAACCGGTGAAAAGTCGTGTCTAATAAATCGAACTTTCAATCCGTGCCTGTGATATATAAACTTCCATCCATTCGGATCATCCTGGACTTCAATTTTGTACTATCGAGTCGTCATACATGCTATTTTAGGTGTCAATTTAAAAAGACAACTCGGATATTTACAAAGACCGTTCTGTGATGGCTGGAACGCAGGCGTTAACGAAGATGATTCATCAAACGGCGCATCAATGATAACAGTGCCAAGATTGCCGGACAATCGTATATGCCTAATAACGAGGAAGTTGATACCGAGTTCCAACGCACCGCTATCCTCAACGTACCTCCTTCCTGGACAATGATTAGGTTGGATCGTTTGATCGCGGCGCAAACAAAAGGGACGCATCAAACTTTGGACCCGGGACATGTGGGAAGAACTGTAACATTCGTACCGGGTAATCGTGACACGTTCTGTTGACACGTTCTGTTGTTATATACCGATAATTTTTCGACGACGCTTTATACACGTATCGCTAATCAGTGGTGTACATCCACATACGACACGGAAATTCTGCTTCCGGCGTTGTCCTATTCTTTATATTCCATGAGATGTTGATTTTTCTACTCTTCACTTTCCACACCTGATCGCTTACTTAGATCTGATGAAACTGAACGATCTTCAATGCTGGTTCCTGGAATTTTCATATTCGTTCAACCGGAAATGTCTTTTGATTGAAAAATTGAATTGTCCAATTAAATTGACTCTCCAAAAGAACCAACAACCTCCTTCCGTTTATTCTACCTACAGATCCATTCACAATAAACTGGATTCACGACGAGGGCAGTTTCAAATTACGTCGAATGCGTCAAACCCTTTCCAACTAGGATAATTCCGGGCTAGATGGCCACAAAGGGAAAGATGACCGATCGAAATAATTCATGGGACTATTGGCTAGATGGCGCTAGTTACCGTTAAGTTCGCTTTGTGACGCACGTGGGAGGAAGGGTACCTGCAAATTTTTGTTGAAAATAAAAATAAAAAATAATTAAAATCCTTGTTATTGGTTTTGGATTTTTAAAATAACGTTTAAGAACAACTATGGCCAACTACCCCGGATTTAGCGTATACTTAGCACGAACCTTCTAGACAAAGAGGCTTATAGGTAAGTGAATTAGACAAAGAGAAATCGTGAGAATAACACAGGGCATTGAGGGATCACACGATACGACATACGGGTCGGATTGATCGCAAATAGGAACTTTCAATAATTTCTACTCACCACTCAGTCACACAGGAAAGGCTATTGGGGTGGGATATGAAAAGGATTTAAAACGCAAAACGCGGGTGATTCCATTAAATATGAAAAGGAAGGCTTTCGTAATTGTTTTGGAATGAAAGCCGCATATATTTGGCAGAAGGCGAACGAAATTGATCTCCTCTTTATTCTTCAGCTCCGTCACCTCTCCGTTACCTCAATTCTCGGATCTTTCGAGCCGAGGGAGCGAAACACATTGCGCGTTTAGCCCTCGGCAAATGCATGCACAAAAATGCTCGAGTTTGCGTGTACCCGTTGGAGAGAAGCACCGCTCTGCGGTCTCGTAGGGCTACGTCTCATTTCTTTGCTCGTTCGGCAGGCCTTTCCATCTTAAAACATCTTACGAAGCTACAGGCAACTCACTGATACGAGGTTGACCAGCACGGAGCATAGGGAAAGCTGGCAACATTTCCGATAATATTAGGTGTAGTAAAAAGAAATCCATTATTTTCTGGAGTCAACCAATCACAAACTGTCGCAAGAGTTTCTTTAGTACGAAATCTCATCTTTACAACGCCATCTAGTGCAACCCGATCGGACTTAGACAACAAGAGATATAGATAACTGAAGCGATCTGTTGGAAAAATCATGGATTTCTTTTTACTACACTTAATAGACAAGGGCTGAGCTAATACAGGAGGACTCCATGCAATACCAACCCTCAATGATCCATCATGGAACACATAAAGAGATTTCGACCGTTCCAGCGTGACGAAACGGATTGAATCTTCATTGGAGCACCAAAGATCTGTATATTAGCCCGAAGAGTGAAAAACTACCACCAAAATGAGGTAGACTTAACGCAAAGAAGCGAGACCTTTGGATACAGAGCCTAACGCGCAAGCCTCTATTGAACCTTCCGGAGAGCTTTGCGTGGATCTTGGGTATCTTTTTTTACCCTCTCTTATCCCAGATATGGCTTGTTCATCGTTCCCAACGAATTGAGAAGGAGAGAACCAGAGAGAGATACCGGGATACACGCACACATACGTACATACCACAGCTTTAACGTTCAAACGCCCTTGAGAGACCATCAAGTTACGGCGCGGCACACCACGTCCTAACCTATTCGAAGAGAGGATCGCGCAAGCAACCACCAACAAAGGTCCTGGACCATCCAACCCTTACGCGCGCGTGTGTGCGTCAGTCTTGTGGAACCGCATTCCAACTGGGATCCTTCTCATGAATGCGAACGTTCATTTATACATGTAGCTTTTACACTCGCACAAACATGGTCCATGTGTATCTTCGAGAGGGAAAGAGCACTCCTTTGGGTGGCGATCTTTCGACAGCCGAACTTGCACAATGGCAGAGGCTAGCAGGTAGGAAAACGCTGTCTACTGGACAACTTTGGTATCAAATCTATTTCCAATGATTCATCAATGATCATGAAGTCCTCAATCACTATCAATGGATTATTCCAATATTGGGTTGTTCTTACTTTCTTCGAGATACGGATTGAATGGTTTTCTTTTTATCTACGAGTGAGATATTCTCGTTTGTCTTTATTGGCTCATTCGTCAAATCTTATACAATGGAGTCTAATCGTTACTCAAGTGGCAGCACCCTACCAATTCGAAATCATATACTCCGGATGTGGGTCGCTTCAAACTGTATTCAATTATGCCAACGTTTCGTGAAATTGTAATGACGTCGAAGGTAAAAAAAAAAAAAAACGTATGAGCCAACGTCCACTGAAAATGTATCGTTAGTCTCTTGACCATCGTACGTTTGTTGGCATCTTAGGATATTACTTGGGAAGACCATCACCCTTTTTATCCGGAGTCGGATTACAAGCGGCTTTGAGAGGAGCTTACGTTTGCCAAAAAAAAGGTTCCTAAATCAAACCTACCGCAGTTACGGAAAGTATCGAAGTTTAAGTTTGGAAAAAAAAGAATTTTTTATCAAACCTACCGCAGTTGGATAAAAAATCGAACGTCATAAAATATAGAAACTTACGTTTCAAAAAAAAAAAAAAACAAATAAATTCTCAAACCTACCGAAAATAAGGAAACTTGCGTTTGAAAAAAAAAGAATCCTTAATCGAAACTATCGCAGTTGAATAAAATATCAAACATTGGAAAGTATCGAAACTTACGTTTAAAGGAAAAAAAAAAGGATTTTTAATAAAACCTACCGCAGTTGTAGGAAGGCGTTTTTCAACGAGACACGTTGCTCACAGTCCTCGATATCTGGCAAAAGCGCAATTAAGATCTTATTAAGAAAATCCCGAAGAGTTATTCCTCGCGATATATTCTTCGTGCATCGAGTTGGCAAACCCTAACGTCCAATTTAATGACTCGATTCGTAAATCAAGTCTCTTATTTATTCTCTTTGTGTATGTTTTCACATTCTCCTCGCCTCAACTTCTCCCGTCTCCTCTCTTTCGACTTGTGTTCGTCTTCTGGGTTCTTTGCCTACTTTATTTTCTCTCTCTCTTTGATTCTTCGGGACGTTCGCTCTTCAGTGAATTCTCTCGTCCTTTCAAAAGGAGTCACCGAGCTCGTTGCTTTTCATGCGCGAAGTTTCTCACGCCGATAATTATCACTGGATGCGCCTCCAACCCTCCATTTCGCGGCATTTCTCTTTTCCTCCCTCGCTATACCGTTAGTCCTCACTTCGCACAAGAAAGGTGTAAACCCTGTGTACAATGACGAGGGATCAACATTGCCGCAGTTTCCTTTCGTTTCATAGCAGAAATTTTTCGATCTCCTCTTTCGTTTCTTTTCTCACCTATTTCGTTGCCTCTGTTCGAGGCTCTCGTCAATTAGCGGTATGTTTCGCGAAATCAATAACTGAATATGTACCCTCACGATTTCCCTTGCGTGTAGCCGTTGAAATAATACAATAATTATACGAATTAATAAACAATTAACTTATCATTCGTAACATTATTTGTTTATTGTTAGAATAAATACAAGTATTCTTTGTTTTTATTTTAACAATATTAATTATTGTTACGAATGTTATAACTAAAAATAGAGACTACGAATAATAATTAATACAATAATAGAAATATTGTATTCGTTATTTTTTCGTGGTTGGCTTTATTTCTTCGGATTCGTTTGGGTTTGTTCAAATTTGTATGAGTTTATTCAGATTTGTTTGGATTTATTCAAATTTCTTTGGGTTTCTTCAGATGTGTTTGGATTTGTTCAGATGTGTTTGGGTTTGTCCAAATTTCCTTGGGTCTGTTCAAATGTGTTTGGGTTTCTTCAGGCCTTGATGTCGATAATATTTAAAATGATACATATAAAAATCGATGGTAGAACTTGGGTAGGAGTGGCACTGCGATAGACGTCGAACGGAGTCCCGAAGTGATTTCGCGGTGGGCCTGGCTTACGAAAAAAAAAAAAAAAGAGGGAAAGAGGTTCGGTCCCCGCGCGGTTGAAGGTGCGATTGCGAACGTCCGAATAAATTAAATCCTTACCAAGAATTCACTAACGACCCGGTACCGGTGCTGCTGTTATATACTCGGTGCCGAATCCTTTCCTCCGTGACGCCCTCTCTCTCTCCCCCTCTCTCTCTCTCTCTCTTTCTCTCTTTCTCTCTTCCCTCTCACACTCATGGCTTCACGCAAATACATCTCCTTACTCGCAACGTTCAAAGGACTTTCGGGGCGGAGACCCAAGCTCGTGGATACCTGTGTCGAATCTTTTAACATGGCCATGCAGTACTCGCGAGATCCTTGTTACGCAAACGGCGACATCCTATCCGTTATTTCTGTCTATGCACGTACACACATAGCTGCACACGTTCACGCACAATTTGGAACAGAAATATGTCACAAGAAAAATTGAAGGTATTAGTTGATGGCTATTAAAAAAATGGCCAACATTTTTTAAAACCTCATGTATGTTAGTTCTTGATAAACTAATGATGCATGAATTATTTCAGAACACTACATTTACGAAATAATTGAATAGTTATAAACTAATTATCTCTATAGAATTATTAAATATTTTTGGTTTACTAAATTTTTAGTAAATGAGTGAAAATTGGCTAATTTTATAATATATATTAATAATAATTTTATATATAATTAAATAAACTATATATAAATAAAAACAGTAATTATTTATATATATTTATATTATTATATAGTCTGCTATATATTATAACAATAGAATGTAGTAAACATTCTATATAACAATAATAAAACAACTAAACAGTTATAGAAAATTCAAAAAATTGACAACATTTTTGAAAACCTCAGGTATGTTACTAAATTTACGAAATAATTGAATAGTTATAAATTAATTATCACTATAGAATTACTAAATATTTTTGGTTTACTAAATTTTTAGTAAATTAGTGAAAATTCGCTAATTTTATAGTATATATTAATAATAATTTTATACATAATTAAATAAATTATATATAAATAAAAACAGTAATTATTTATATATATTTATATTATTATATAGTCTGCTATATATTATAACAATACAATGTAGTAAACATTCTATATAACAATAATAAAACAACTAAACAGTTATAAAAAATTCAACATAAATCGGAGTCAGAGAATGGGTGGTCACCGAAGTTGAGCAGCATGACGTTTAGCGGATACTTCGAGTGGTGACCGTTATCCATAGCACGTACACGTCCATTGGACAACCATGCCCCCGTGTGATGTATCCCTTATTTGCGAACGAAAAAAACAAAAAAAGTCTTCCGGGCGAATAAACGTAAATGTAAGGGGCACGGGATTTTGGTTTCTCGCCGAGGGGTCGATAAGATATCACTCTATTTGCATCTGTACGATATTCGATGGGGGGGCGGGGGGGAGGCTTATTCTTGGCAGAGGGTGCGCTGACACGCTCCGGGCGGTTCCCATGTTTCTTCTTCTTCGTCGTCTTTCCACTTATGCCGCTCTTGTCTCGTACCATTCACACAAATATATATATATATATATTCAAAACGCAACGTCTACAGTGTGTTTTGGTTATACACACGTATATATAGCCCGTGAGAAACGCCAACGCGAGTTCGTTCCTCCTTCCGGGCGAGAAAGCCCGATTGCATTAGTCCTGAATGAGAAAAAGCCGAGGCGCGAGAGCAACAGAGAGAGAGAGAGAGAGAGAGAGAGAGAGAGAGAGAGAGATAAAAGGAAAGATCAAAATATAAAACGGTGGAGCCCCTGGGCGAAGCTCGTTTGCGTCCCACGAGCTGTTTCTCGACCGCCTCTGAAATATTTATCTCTCCTCACCCCGTGGTATCCCGAGCTCTCCTCCCGTGATAAAAGGACTCGCTCTCTCTCTATCTCTCTCCTTTTCTCCTCCTGCAAAGTTGAGGACTCGTCGCGCGCGGTGACCGCGAAAATCTCTTTGGGAATAGCCGGTCGATGAAGGCATTGCGATAACCGAATGACCTCGTATGATTGAGTGTCCCGATTGATTTTGATCAACGCTCGAAGAATGCGCATGTCCCGACGCTTTGAATGTCGATCAAGGTCAGCTCGGTTTGTCTTGGCTTATCGTGGCAGGAAGTACCACGTGTCCGCGAAAAACGTACGGAGAAGAAAACACACCCGCGTTCTCACGCATCATTGCGTACGTCGTACTACCAATTTCGTGGCAGCTGACGAAGAGAAAAAAACAAAGAGAGAGGAAGAGAGATATTGGTACGCAGTCTTGAAAGGCATATAATCGCAGACAGGCCAATAGAAGAAGGGAGAGTATCGAAGAAAGACAGAGCGTTAAAGAGAGTGAGAAAGGAGTCTGCGCGCATCTCAAGAACTGCAGTGAATCACCTTGCGAAGGTGGCTCCGGTTGTGAGCCGTCCACGGTTACGTATACTTGTTGCTTGGTCAGACAACGCATAAACTCGACCAATTCCTTTTCCCCACCACCGACGAGCAACTCTTCCCCTCCATCCACCCCCTATCGCGCTTCAGCTCTATTCGTACGTGTAAATATTCGTGTGAGCACGCACAGAGTTAAGAATACGCATACAGAGCTGAGAAATGCGCGAACCTTGATAGAAAGAGAGAGAAAGAGAGAGAGAGAGAGAGAGAGAAACTCGCATACCTTTGGTCCGCTCTGTTATTCCTGTGGGGTTCTCCAACCCCGCTCACCCCCTGTTCTCACTCTTCATCTCTCTCCACCATCTGTCTCACCTCTCGTCGCGTCCTCGCTCCTTCGCTCCTGTTATAGCTCCCCTTGGCTCAACCGAAACCTCACTCTTTTTCTTCCCCACCCTACCCCACCCCTGATATCGCCCCCACCGTTGGTTGGGAATGCCGACGGTGACCAGACCTTTAATCCAATCTCTGTGGGCGCGACCACCACAAACGACCGGCCCAGCAAACCCACACGCCGACGATCCTTTTCCCCTCGTTGTACGCGTATGAGAGAGAGAGAGAGAGAGAAATAACCGGAGAGAGAAAGAATTTTACCAGCGGTATATCCAGCGCCCTTTAAAACCTGGACCGAGAAATCCGCTGTGGGATTCTCCAGCAGTCACGATCTCCGCTGCTGATGTGCGCCAAGAATTCTCTGCTTGTGGCCAGCGCTTCGCTCTTCGGAGGCTACACGCGATTCACCAACCCTCCTGCCTAGCGCCGGACCAACCAACCAAACCCACCCATTCCTCCACCTCCGCCTCTTCTCCAATTGCGCATGATGCAAGGATACAGGCACCATCCGTTGTTACGTATGCGTCGGTCATGATGACACGCAACCCGGCATTCAACCGATAAACGATAGAATGTGCTTTAGCGATATGCTAGAATTTCGTATATCGTCGATCGTGCGCGAAGTGAGTGCTGAAACATCGTACGTAGCGTACACGCCGGATTACATAGAAGTTGTATCGTCGACGAGATACGTCAGTTTGTGTGGCGGAGGGAGCGTCACACGCGAGGCTTTCATTCACGGATTCGACATAAGTGGTAGCGTCTATCGGACGTCTGGTCAACCGGTGAAAGAGTATACCAGGCTCGGGCGGCATTCATTGTCGGAAGGCCCGACGAATGAAACACGCGGCACGTAATTCCGAGCAGTGGGCATTAAAATCTTACCGGTTGATTGAACAATTGCGTAACTTCCTGACACCCGATGGGACCGCTGAACGAAGTAGGTGATGAAGAACATTTGTGGCTCTGACAGTGACACAGAAGTGTCCTGTTCACGAGTTCGCACGTCGAGCTCTCTGACCTCATTGGGCGAGCCACGATTCATCCTTGGATAACGCAGCGCTAGTCGTATAACTCTGATTTTCTCTTCTTGATGGGACGCCAGGTTTACGAGGAACTCTTATAAGCAGAAAACGGTTTTCTTTTCGGTTGGTCCCTATTGGGTACATGGCCTAGTCTCGTTCCATCCAGTTATTGCTAGTTTCGAGTTCGAACGATGTACAACTTTGAAAAGCACGAAAGGTGAACTTTCGCTCCTTATCAATGACAATCTGGGATGTCGCCGAGCTGAGCATCCGGCAGCCGAAAAACTGCGAGTTTACCTGGCTAATCCAGTGCGACCCGTCGAGTTCTGTAAACAGGGCAATAAGAGGAAAAGATTGGTGGAGGATCGGTGGTTACTGGCTCAGCCACCTTTAGGACTCCAACCTAGAGGGTACCGTCTTATAGCGGTCCCCCAATGAGTCTCGCGGTCAGTCCAAGAAGCCGGGCTCTTTGGTAAAACGGCCTCCGAAATCTTTTATACGTAGGTACATGTATAGTAGAGTATATATATATATATATATATATATTTGGAGGAGAGAAGCGGCCCAAGGTGGCCCCCTTCGTCGTGGACCCACCGCGCCACGGGATACTCAAGCTCTTCTTTTCACTCTCTTGATCCTTCTTCCCGCGAGCCTACCATTCGATTTCTCTCTTACTCTCTTTCCAACCTCTCACGACTTGGTTTTCCTCTCGCTTTTGTACTTCGCAGGCCCGCAGACACCATCACCGCATCGCGAGCACGCTCAACGTGGCGGCGGCCCAGCATCCTTTAATATCTCTCGCCGGTCCACCTCTCCGCACCCTCCTCTTTCTCTCTCACCCTCCGCCCTCGATAGCATCTTGATGGAATGCCTGCAGGATAGGTACCTGCCGCATTGTCGGCGTTCTCTCTCCTTGCTACCTTTCTCACCCCACGCCCCACCCTTCCTCTCTCTCCACATTTCACTATCTCTCTCTCTCTCTCTCTCTCTCTGCCAATTTCTCTTTCTTCGCCTCCGTTCATCCTTTGCACATCTCGGCCTCCACCTCAGCCTCCTTATTCTCCCTTCTACCGTATTATTATTTCGCATGTGTATACAAACGTGTGTTTTTTAGGAGGCTGCCGGGTCCACCTCGTACACGCAATATCAGCTTTCACACAAATCACCATTTCTCCAGCTTCGTATCATTCTTACTCTTGTACTAGGCGCTCATCCCACTTTCGTACCATTCACTTTCAATAACACTTGTTATTGAAACGTTTGTTTTCGATTAAAAATCTGGTATATTTTACTTTTGAGAACAGGCTGATAGGCTATTTCGTATACTTGATAGATTCGTGCTAAATAACCTCGTATAATCAAGTCTTATCGCTTCATCACATTTCGCTTAGTATGAAAAGCAAAAATTGGAATAATCTTGGAATACAGATAATTGGTTCGTCTATGCAGGGGCATTTTCTTTTTTTTTTTTAACGAAGCGAGTCCTACTTTTGGAAGGATCTAGAGAAATTAGCGGCTGAATAATTTAATCGTTCATGATCAGCGAAGTGCGAGAGAGAATTCCTTACTTCGTAATGATCATCTTGTACTTCATACTCTGCTGATCACACAGCAAACTCGGTGAACGTCATACGCAGGAGAATATAACAGTTCGTTCACCGGAGCCTTCTGGAATCGCGATTGCGATCTACATTAGCCGAAGTGAAAAAAATTAGCAGATATGTTGATTGGATCGGACCCAGACAAGGCGTTTTCGATCGATCCGGTGTTTCTTCGGTCACCTCATTGGCTATAGCAATTGTTTTTTGTTACTTACTAGATCGATATTTCTGCAGCAGCGGTGGACCGTAAACTTCATGGTTTCAATGACTGATGGTACGACTTCCAGCTTGGTTGGAAAACCAATGTGATCCCACGAGCGCCCAGAGCTTAGTGAGCCACACGCGGTTCCAATGTTTTTCGTGGCAAGCAAGTTTCACTTCTAGGAATTCTTAGGCTACTCCCGCATCTTCCAATCATAGAGAGAACCATCGAGGGGGGGAGAGAGGAAAACGAGTATCGTTTGTGGCAACACGCATGACGACAACGGCCCTAGGGAATCGCGGGGTGAGGCAGGATTCAAGAAGCAGACGCATCGATGCGGGACAGACTAGGAGGGAGCAGAGGAAAAATGAAAAAAAAAGAGGTGGAAGGGGACCAGATTGTGAAAGAACTTGACTCGTATCCACTGGGCGTTGCGGTGGTGGAAAGGAGTCATGACGGATGTTGTAGGATTAACCGAAGGGGGGAAAAGCCAGCCATCGAGAATTCAATGGTGGGCCACGAAAAACGTTGCGTCGAGGGTCAGGGTTTGTCTATTTTCGTTCGAGACAGCCATATTTACGAAAGCCTAAACTTTTCGTTTTACCGGACTGAAAAGCCTTTGGCTGGATACTCAAAAGTTGCTGCGTGATAATACGTGCTAGGTACATCGATACTACGTTTTTTTTAAATTTCCATTATAAGATCTAGGTATCATCGCAATAATTCCTATCCGAATGACTCTTCAATCCAAATACCCAATCTGGATAAACAAGTTACGTCTGAACTCCGTTTATAGTTATAGACAGATTCAATGACCGAAGATCAAACGCTGCAACATACCCGAGTATGTTGAATTTTCTGTTGAAACTACCGATTCGTCGTTTCACTGATACACAAAATATCCCATGATCTGGAAAATGATGTTTGTGGTATGACTGATGAAGCGATCAACGTCGTTTCGATTTCTGCATATTTCAATGAAACGGTACGTGGAATGATAAAAAATCGACTATGGAAGCAAAAATCGCAGATAATAAGGATAATCGATATACTCGAATGTCAAAGCCATCGGTCGCATGCCTGTTCACAGAACCTACGCGTTCTCAACTTAGGGTGATACACTTGGGAAGCAAGCTGCTGCATCACCGCCGCGTTTTCCGAGCCGTCAAGTATCTGCTACACCGAAGACGTAGCCGGCAACAATCACGCAGTTCCTACGATACCTGTTCACGCCTGGCCGCTAAAGAGGACGCATTCGTTTCTCTTTGGTTTGCCTTTTCCTCTCTCGTTTCACCAGTGAAATTCCTAGTCGCGTTTCAGCTCTGATATCTTCATTTCTTCGAAGTTCCTACTTCAGGACCCATTACTAGAGTCTTCAAATCTCAATCAATTAATGGAGGGTACTCGAGCTGATGTATCAGAAAGAATTTGGAAACTTTTGAAAAGCGAATGAAGAAGCTGCTCGATCAAAAAAAGCAGTCAATTGTAGGTTGTAGTAACAAATTTCAAGTTACATCGTGCGTAGTACAATTTTCTTGATTACGATGCCTCCAGGGTTCAACGGATGACCGTAAAGTTTCCGCACAGCTGAATACGCCGGATCAGAAGGTAGATGAAGAAGGAATGCGGGTATGATTATTCTTGATGTTCAGTGGCTGATTACTCTTCGAATGAGGAGTTCTAGCTCTCCATTGACCTCGTGCCACCACCTGACTTGGATTTCTAACACAGTTTCATTGGTGCTCGTGTTCCAGAGGATTTCTCCGCAACTTGTTTCATGCAAGGTTACACCTTGTACTATGCAACTTCCAAGGCCTCTCATACTTCCGTTCCTCCAGTCTTTTATCGCGTTACATCCTTTTTCCATCGTTTCCTCCCACCCTTCGCTCACTCCGTCTCTCTTCTTCTGATATACGAGCCGTAAGGGCATACCCGGGTGATAAAGTTGGATGGTCATCATCAACGACAGACCTGAAGACGGTGGATCCGCCCTTGGTTGAAGTGAGAAACGCATATGCCAATTACTCGTCTCCTCCATCAACAGGAATTCTTTCCCCCCCCCTTCAACTTCTACTACAGCCAGCCAATCACTGCCGACGCTATATTCAGCCAACGCCGGGACGAATTAACGAGTATTCTCTAACCGTGAAGCTAGGGGAAGCCTATAACCCGTAACTACCATAGTCAATACGTTCCTTCGCTGGATGAAGACTACCGCTTCGTCATTCGATCCTTGTCTGGACTCACGTCAGCTGACATGTGCCAAACTTGACGTTTCCAACAATCCAACAGGTGGATTATAAGACTAGGGATGAAGCGTTATTTTCTTTTTCTTTCATCTTTCGAGCTTCTATTCGATGAAGACTGAAGTTTCCATAAAGGGACTACCTCTGGCCTGATGTATGAATCCCTTCTGTGCGGGCTACTTTAAAGGAAGACTGTCACGGTCAGATAAATAAAATTTGTTTTTTTTTTTCACGAATTTTTGAAATTTAATTAACAGTTTTTTTTAGGCTTTATTAAAGATATTTTATTCTATGTGTGTTAAGATTTATTCAAGTAAATTTTTTTAAAAATTACAGTAATTTATGTACGATCAATTGAGTCAAGCTGATTGCTATTTTAGTTTTTCATTTCTTATATAGCTCCTTATATTATTATTATGATGATGATGATGATGATGATAACGATGATTATTATTATTATTATTATTATCATTGATTATTATTATTGTTATTATTATGCCGAAATTATATAACATTATTTTCGTACGATGGAATCATACTTAAATGTATTGTTATTTTTCTAGTTTAAGACTATAAAAATGATAGATCCACCGTTGACTAATAAATCCGTGCTGTGTTGTGTCCGACGCGATGGCTTGGTCAAGTGCAAACATCCGAGGAGGCTTTTGCCAAGGTAAAAGCGCAAATATAATTGTACGGCGTCGCTATAGAACGTAGCTGGATCGACCGCAACGAATCTGAGGTATGCACAGCTACGGAGATCCCGATGCATTGTGTTAAGTGGGCAGTCCAAGGCACTCGACTTCACAACTGCAATATCAAACCTTCCGAGGGAGTTTCGCTTACTAGTTCTCTCTCTCTCTCTCTCTCTCTCTCTATCTCTCTCGGCTGTGATTACAGTCCGAAAGAAAGTTAAATAGCCGAAGCTCGAAACTCCGAAAGCTCCATACAAGGTTGTGTCCATCGTTCCAAGGACCAACGCTCGCAAATATCCTTCGCTTTTTTTCATTTGTTTCTCTCTTCCTCACCCCATTCCTTACCAATCTCGTTTCCTTTTCTGTTTCTTCGTTACTCCCTCGATTAGCGAGCAGTAAATCCCCATGGGGATGATTAGAGGTCGGCTTTCGACCGAAGGCTTGTTACTACACGACAGGGTTATATTCCATCGGCAAGATACGGAATAACTGCGAAACCTCCCTCGGCCTATCTTCGACTCCCCTGGTATCTGCCTTTTCCGATCGTTCTTTTTTTATCCTCCTCCCCTCTTAACGCACACCTCGAACCTTTACGTACCTCGGTAGAGTTATGAAAACGAAAATTAGGGCCAGTCGAAGAGGCGAAGACTCGTTACTTCACGTAGTACACTCGCGATTGAAATATCACAACCAAACTCGAAGTACTTGGCTAACCATGGAATTTAAAAAATATGCTAATCGTTTTAAATATTATTTACAACCGAAATATTTTTTTTTACGTTCTGAAAATTCATCGAGTTGTAACGAGCTTTGTGAGGAGTCAAAGAAAAAAACTCAGACGACAATATTAATGATTTGAAAAAAATTATATTAATCAATTTGATTTGTCAGATAAATTTTATAGGATAATTTTAATAATATGAATTATAATATTTTTAAAAATGTTTATAAAATAATAATAATAGTAATGACAGTGGCAACAATAATTATTTCAAATTATTATTGTTAGGGCTGTTTCTGTAGTTGTTTTTTTTATTTATTAATTAATTATGAATTTTGTTTTAACAGTAGAAAATAGTTATTAGAATATTCCTAACAATAAAATATATTTTTATATTATTTGTCTTATATTGATAACTGCAATAATTGGTTCAAGTACTCGACATTAGTCAATGAATCTTTAAAAACATTATTTTTTTATGATACAAATTTCAATTGATTGTTGAATTAATAAATAGCAATCTGGAACCCATTTTTTTACTCCATCTACGATCTGCATGACCAAGCTCCGAGTGAAATGAAAAATTGCACGGAAAAGCGAATTCCTCGACGATATCGCGTGGCGTACGTGTGAACGATGAATGTAGAAAAAACACCGTTTCAGATTACGCGAATCATCCAGTACTGAAGACTACTTCGCCACTGTAGAGTTTTGGCTGGCAAACAAAAAAATGGACACGAGTCAGTGTTTAATAATTTTTTCCTCATAATCAAAGATAGCGCGAGTCGTCCTACTTTTATAACCGATAGACTTGCCAATAGTTAAAAATGGATGCGTAATATTTTGGATTTTTGGATTTATTCAGTTTTATTCAAGTTTATTTAACATCGTAAGTAAACAAAAACCAAAAAACTTTAAAAAATCGATATCTCCAAAACTATCGCTCAGTTGCCAAAAATCCTTTTAGAAGTTCTCTTAGAATATCAAGAGGTAAGCCTGTGCAAATTTTCATCTCGATCGTGGACATTTTTCGAAACGTATACAAAATTTCAACACACAAATAAAATCTTCGACTTTTATTTTCAAAATAAGTTTCGAATTTTTATTATTTCCCGGGTAATTTTGCTTTTTTTTTAAATCCCAAAATTGCAGCTGGCTAATTATGAATTTCAATTCGGTCAATCGATTTAGATTTCGTATGGACTCGCGGGAGATCTTATTGTTGGATGGAGAAAGAGAAGGGAGAGTGCAAAGAGAGACTGAAATACAAGGGAAGAGCGATGGAATGAAAACTCGAGAGGAAGGGAGAGTCATCAAACGACGCGGAGTAAAACCGGTGGGGGGGGGGGGAGAAGGGGGGTTGAGCATCGAAGAGGCAAAAAGAACGAGAAAGACCATGCAATGTCAAGGAAAAGGGCGAAGGAAAGGAAGGGGCAGGGGGGTTATTTGTTGGAGAGGGGAACCCTTGAAAAAAGCCTGAGATAATTAAAATGCACGTAACGTTTATGGAAATGTCTTGTCGTTGAAATGCTAACTATCTCGCACTCTCGAGCTTGAGTGTTCGAGCTGGTCGAGCGATCCCTTTGTATAACCCACGAAAAAACATCGAATGACGAGGAACGAATAGAAGAGAATAAAAAAAGTGGAGAAAAAAGACAACGATCGAAGTAACTCACGGTTGTGCCTCGCCGAAACATTTCCGAGGGACGTTGACTTTTTTTACGTTACGTGATCGCACAATTTACAACGTTCGAATGAGCCTCGATATCTTCCTTCGAAAAGTTCAAAAACCTCATCAATGTTTTATTCAGACGTGTAACGAACCTTCGAATTTTCCAAACTTACTAACGATTTTTCAGTTGTAATTAAACGATAACGTAATTTTTATCAGTATCCAAGTACCACAAAGAAAAAGAAATTCAGTTTCTCACCTCAATCTACGTTTACTGTATCACATGTTCAATTTCCTCTTGAACTCGAAACGCCTTAAGCGACGAAAGAATTTTAATAAAACTTTCGCAGTATCGTAACCCCTTAAGTACGTTGCGTAATTTAATCGGTTGACGTACCCATGGAATTTCATTGAATTTTTTTTCTCTCCTGTATATACATACATCGAAGTTCGAAGCTCGCATATTTAACTTGAAAAATGTACACGTGTGTATGTTCATAAGCCATGGTCGTGCGAAGCTTCGTTCTTTGCATTCTTCCTTGTCAAGGCCACAACGGAGGCGATTAACTCTCAATGATGCGAAATTGCGAGCACGAAAGAGACTGCACGAACGAAAGGAAAAGACAAGCGCCGAAAAAAAAAAAATCGGGAGAGGGAGAGGAAGAGAGAGAGAGAGAGAGAGAGAGAGAGAGAGAAGGTGAGAAAAGAAGCGACTGATGATTCGCGCAGTGGCGGTTCATTGTGCGAGAGAAGCATCACGCTAAATAATATAACTTTGTATATAGCTCTCGTTGCGGTTCGCCCATATGGCGTGTATATTTTGATTAATTGCACCAAGAAAGATGCATCGGACTCACCTGTACTCTCATCGCCAGCGAAACGCATCGGCTACCCGAAATAAAAGAACGTGTGCTCACAAGCTCTCGAATAACTCGTTTCTTTTTTTTTCTTTTTTTTTCCACCGTTCCGTGCATAGCATCCGCTAATCACTCTTCACTTCAATTCCTATCAACCCTGGTTACGGTATGTTTTTACCAATTTTTAAAAATAAAAAAGCACCTTTTTTCGAATTTTTTTTTTCGGTAAGAAATAAGTTTTTATTGACAGATTGTTTGACAAAAAAAAAAACAATACATCAATCATTGGTTATGAGTGAATAAAACGATATGTTTTAAATCACTGTTTGGTTGATTTTTCAATTGTACGAAATTATACGAAATTTTACGAAATTTTCATAAAAAACTAAAATAAAAAATGTAGCTTATCAAAGTTGGTAATGATTGCATTGAAATTGAAAAATATTGAAAAATCGAGTTTGAACAAATGTCTGAGTTGAACTCGACGAAGTACACTCGAATCATTTTGTCAAGTGAAGCGTTCAAGTACTTGTAAAAATAATAATGACAAAATAATTGTTTAAATGATATACAGGAGGATCTCTGATACAGAGATTTTATTATTCAATACATAAATATACAATGCTAATAGATTTTAATATTTATAACTTTGAGTGGCACGTGCTCATCGTGATGTTAGAATCCAACCCTGACGGAGGAAGGGCACTCATGGAGGTAAGAATCGCCGGAGCAGCACGTCGCATCGCCACGGTCCTGCGAACCGGCGCCTACGCAGCTGACGTTTTTCTACGCAATTATCCACTTTTTTAGCTTTTCATCGTAGCGTTTCTCCTTAAAATTTACAGTGATGCAGCATTTCAAAAATAATATTTATATGGAGATAAATATTATTGATTTTATAATTATTCAATTGAACAAAAAATTAAAAGTACAAGTTGAATGAAAAATACGAATAATAAATTTGACTGCATCAATAATATTGAAATTAAATTTAATTAGTAATATAATCAATTAATATTTTGGAGATTGAACATACGAATTTATCGAAAAAAAAAATTACAATAAAAATATTACTCCCTTTCCCATTTTCGCCTAATTCGAGATTAAGATAAGAAGCAATTATTATAGTCCGGTTGACACACGATTAGGAGGCACGAAAGGCCAAACCCGCAAATGTCGTTCACCGATCTGTGTTTGGATAATAACTACAAACGGTGGGAAAGGTTGCGCTAATGTGCTATTATTTTTCAGTGTACCGAATACCAGGTGCGCCGTAATGCAATATTCACTTTATGAACGTCATTTTCGTCACATTATTACAAAAGGGATCCAGCAGATTGCTCGTTCTCTCATACAAGCTTAAGAGTTTGAGTACATATTTTTATGTGTCCATTATAATTACGTAACGTCGAGTTACAATTAATACGAATTAATAGAATTATATGAATAATATCCGTGAACGTCGGTTGTTTTTGTCTGGTTTAAAATTTCATTTTGAAATTTCTCGAGAGTATATTTATTTAATTATTATTAAATAATTAATTATATAATCCGATCATAATTAAATAATTGTAATTGAATAATTAATAATATAACGCAATTATAATTAAATCATGATAATTGAATAATTAATAATATAATGGAATTATAATTAAAGTATTGCAGCCCTGCAACGAAAAAGATCGTAAGGGTACAAAACATTTTCACCCTTTTGTAATAATGATCGTTTCTCCGGAGATACCAACAGCGAAATGGACGGAGCAGAGGAGATTGCGTTAAGGGTTGTTTTAGAAACGGCTCAAGGTCTCCCTGCTCTCCCCCCCCCCCTCTCTTCTCTCTCTCACTCTGGAGGTAGAGCTTCAGGGGCTGTACGAGACCTCCGAGCTCGTGTCTAGGGCAGATGTCGTCATTGTCATGTTAAGGGAGTCTTCGCCGTTCCAGTGCCCGTTAAGTACGTAACGTCTTTCGCCCTATATCTATGTTTGTTTTGTCGAGGCCGTTTTCGAAGTTATTTTTCGTGTCCAGACACGCTGGAAAGCTCCCCCTTTCCTGCGTGTACGAACACGAAAAATATGGTGTAGCCATACATATATATATATATATATATATATATAACGTCGAAGGAAAAATAATATAATGAAATTAATAATAAATAAAAAATAAATAAATAAAAAATAAATAAATAAAAACTTAATTAAAATAATAAAAAATTATAATGAAATAACAAACAATAATAAATAAAATTAAAGATAGCCATATATATATAGAAACGTTGTGATAAAATATGTATACTATAATGTTATATTTTATTGTATTATGCGATGGTCAAGTTATACATATGTATACATATTAATTTATTTACTTGTTTGTTTATTGATTGATTTATCGGTTTACTTATTTCTTCATTCGTACATCAGGCACGAAAATTAAGGGATATTTAAAAAATCAGAATATTTCACCGATTTTCAAATCGTTCGACACAAGCTCGTAGGAAAAAAACAAAAGCAAAAACAAATTGGAGCTTCAAATCTTTAGTTTTGAGATCCTGAGGTCAAATCTGGTCATTGACCGTTTTAGAATAATCGTTAAAAAAAACTTTAGAAAACTAGCGGAACAAGAAGTTTTGAACCGTTATACCGGTTTAGGAAATTCAATTTTCAAGGGAAGGATAGAGAATAAAAAATTAAGGGGTATGATGACGATGATGATGATAAATTTTATTATACCCCAGTTGAAAATTATACAAAATAATAAGGAAAATAATCTAACAAAAAATACACAAATCGTAAGATAAATAAAAAAAACATAATATAAACAAATAAAATGCAATTTAAATTAAAAAAAAGGAAAATCAACCAACGCGATATGAATTTGAAAAAAAAAAACGCAAAATAATGCTGCTGGGGATGCTGACGCCGGAAGGAAGCTTCACGATTAAAATAGTAGGACCAGATCGTGAGAGTTTCAGAAAAAGAATATTTGTTCAGCCTGAAACGGTGACAGAAGAGATTTGGGGGTGTATTTGTACGGGTGCGAAATATTTTCTCGCCTCGTCACGCTTAATGAACAATTTCCTGGTGAATTCGGGAATACGTAACCTCGAAGGTTTTTTTTTTTTTTATTATTTCGGAGGTAAGGAAAGTGCGAGTGAAATAATAAACGGGGGGAGGGATTAAAGTGAAACAACCTGGTCGATCTTCATAATAAAAATTGTGCAGCTGCCGTTGCCTTCGCTCCGTTTTCTTATATCTTCCCCTCGAAGGGACGACGAAGTAACGCGAAGGGCTAACAGACCCTCGTACGTATTTCTTTAAGGGTAGCGCACGGGCCAGACTTTTGTTCGTTTCTCATTGTTGTTAACACACAGACCGCGCGACCAGGTCTACCAACCAAGCCGGTGACTTCCATAGTCCAAAGAAACGAAACACCCCTCGACGTGCTTCTAACCGTGACGCAGAGGAAAAAAAAGAGAAGAGGTCGGAAGGGGGTGGGGGTTGCTATTTTTGCGCAATTATTTTTGCTTGTTTGCCAAACAGCACCAATATTTTTGCCAAAAAAGAAAATTCCATATATCATTGAAAACCAAAAGTGGACACTATCAATCGACGATTGTCAAATCAAAATTTGTCAAAAATCGACTTTTTTTTTCGAAGTTATATCAGTACGTATAAAATGACATTCCAAAAAAGATTACAAGTACGAAAAATCACCGAGTACACGATATTCAAAATATTATTTTTACTAACTTTATGTATTGGAAAAATGATGGATTTCTTTTTACTACACTTAATATTATTATAAATAATGTGCTATAAACATTATCATTTTTCCCCAAAGGTTGATTCAGTTTTGAAGGATATTTGTTGATGAATATTTTAAATTTGACTTTTCTTCTTTGGATTGACTTTGGAATCCGGACCAGCCGGTGGATTTTATTTTCACGAAATGATTATTATTATTTTTTTGTTTTTTTCAAGATGTTTTCTCGAGAGGTCGAAAGGTGCCTCGCGTTTGAAATGAATTTCTCGTGCAGAGGCGATCAAGATGAATCGAGGATGGTGGAGGCCGGCTTATGTTGATGGTAGCACGCGACTGTTCGAGGTGCAGCTGCGTTCAAGGGTGCGAGGGGGTGTGCGGAAAGGGTCTTACCCGCGACCGAGTACCTTCCAAGTGTGTATCGCGTACAACGTTTCTCCGATAGCTGACAATCGAAAGGTCGTAACTTCGGGTCTTAAGGGGCCTTATTTTGTGCCCTTTCGTATACTTGGTTAAAACTGGGCCCATATGCCCAGTAATGGACGGAGCGCACACCTTGTCGTCTTACGGTTTAGAGGCGGTAAGATCCGTTGGGAACGTGGCGTGTGCCAGGTGTCTCCAATACCGAGTCTACCGAGCCGTTTAATAATGACTCCTCGCGATCCTCGCGCCAGCAGCGCCTGGGCAGCTCTCCGCGACATTTGTACTCTTTTCTTCGAGATCATGGGCCCTTCGCCACCCTTGGCTGCGTTGTACACTGGAGGGGTAAACTGTAGGACGCTTACGATTCGAGGGCAGCTACTAGAGACGAGTGGGGCAAAATGGACCACCTCGTTTTTCGATTGAGAAGTTCGTATGATCCTGTTACGTTAAGACCTTTTTTTTAAATATTGATTTTTCAAAACCATGTTTTTTTTTAATATAACATTATTATATCGGATTATTTTTATTTATTTTTTATTTTGACATTTATGAATTTGTATGTTTGTGTGAATTGAATTGTATGAATTGTATGAATTTTTTGATCTGTTTGAATGTTTGTTTAATTGGTTATAAATTTGTGTTTTATAATGAATTCTTTGTCTAAAATGATTACGTTGGGAAATATTATTATGGGAATTATTTAAGGTTTGTTAATATTATTATTAACACATGATTATGAGATAAAAAATATTATTAGCAAGAACGCGGGACGATAAGTTCAAATATTTATGTTTTGCTATGTATTGAGACAAGCGTTCTTTTTTAAATTATTTTTCAAGAATTTATTAGATTTTTTATACTTGTTCCTAACACCACTATTTAACGTATTCATATTATTAAATTTGCTTTATTATTATAACGGTTTTATCAGGAATTATAGAAAATTCAATAAATCTCCGTCTAAAAATAATTTATCACTCCTCGCAATGCGTCAGTTTTTGAATTCAAGAAAACCATGCTTTTTTTAAAACAGCGCCCGACAAAAAATTATATGATTACGAGAAATTATGGGGACAAGAAATTACGAAAATTGAGGCAAAATGGTTCTGTTAAGATAATTAAAGAATGATAAATGTGCGTATATATTCGTGTACTGAATAATATAAACACGAGACTATTTTTACTGAATTTATTTAAGGGGTCCATTTTACCCCAACACCGTTTCCAGTTTCTCTTTTCCTGCTCCGGGTCTCTTCGTCTACTTCAGTCAACTCCCTTTTCTTTTCTCCACCTTTCCCTTTGATAATGGGGCTCTTTTTTCTGCAGACTCCCCCCTCCCGCTCCCCTACCCGGTCCATCCCTGCAGCGCCGTCACCGCTCCTTTGCGACTACGCGTTGCATTACCGTGCCGAAGTGGTATTGCGTCGTAGCCGCGGGGCTGTACAGCCAGGTGTGTGTCTCTCCGGTTCTCCTCCCAATGCCTCGAAGCAACAACAGTACCCCGGTAATGATGCAAGGTCCCAATTGCTGGGACTCCGCAAAGACCCGGATCACTTCGATGTTTTCTCCTTTGTGCGCAATGAAAGACTGCGCTATATCGGGATTGTTTTTTTTTTTCAAAAACACCTTTTCCAAGGTGATTTTCAAGCTCGACTCTTAGGGAAAGTATTTTCGACCGGAAGTAGCAGTTTCGGATTTTTTCGGGAAACGAGAAGATCGAGGGAAATTGCTGATCCGAAAAAAAAAAGAGAATTCCTCAGACCAGTCAAGATCGGTGCTAGCGAATTATCGGCTGGCCACTTGGGCGTTTACAAAAGAGGTGGGTACGGCGATATAAGGCCCTAAACTTTGATTCGGGCAACGACGTCGAAAATCGAGACATCTCGATCGGGATCTTTGGGGCCATCAAAGATCGGCAACTTTGAGGCCATCAAAGATCGAGAACTTTGAGGCCATCACAGATCGAGAACTTTGAGGCCATCAAAGATCGAGAACTTTGAGGCCATCAAAGATCGAGAACTTTGAGGCCATCAAAGATCGGAAACTTTGAGTCAAACCGGTGCCGAATGACACCGGTTTGACTCACCGAACCGATGCAATGCTGCACAATGGAAAATGCGTTCTCGAAATCAATCAAGCTTCTTTTGACACCTGAAGGCAGTCATTCCGTCGTGGTGTATAGACAATTCAGAGGGGAAAGAGGGTCTTACTCTACCCCTCGATATATAATATATATATATATATATATATATATATATATATATATATGTGAAATATGGATAATTTTGATTCCGTCGTAGCATCAAATAGGGTAGTTGAATTCGTTCGAGGGTGACGCATGGTCGTGAGACAGTTCGAGATGCGTAACGATCATCTTCGACGCCGTTTCCCAATTTTCGTTCATTGAAAAACTTCATTCCAGACAAAAAAAAAGAAAATTGTACAAAAATAATTGGAGGAAAGGAAGGTGGACCTAAGGTGTCGTGTCATTTTATTTTCGGTCTGCAACTTTTTTTTACTTCGGTTTAAAGAAATAAAACTTTCATTGAAGCAAAGCAATATTCATATACTGTCGCTGTCCACGCTATCAGAAATGACAAAACGTCATCACTGCGTTCAATTTAAAAGAAAAAAACAACATACTCTGAGCTGAAAAGAATTTGCAAAAAAATAAATACAAAATAAAGATATTATATTTCAACATATATTTATGTTATATATTTTATTAAAATATATACTCGCAATTGTGTATAATAAAATAAAAACTACACGCATAAAGTGCTAGCTTTTATTTTATCGTAATAACTTTTTATTTAATTTTATAACTTTCATTATTAATTTTAACTTATTTTGTTACAATATAAAAATTCATAACCGGTAAAACGTTGTATGAAATAAAATAATTATTGAATTATTATAATTATGATGACTCATTTTATTCCTCCTGTGGCTCATTTTCCAGCCGTCTTGCGTACGCGTGCCACATGCCCTTTTCTCACCCTCCCGCATGTCTCGGATACAATCGTAACGGCCCCGCAATGAAATTATACTAATTGTCATTATAGATCGCTACGCGATCACCCCCTTCCCGTCCCTGAACGCTTCATCATTCAAGCATTAATTCGCTGCCGTAGTTTATACGTCACTATTTTTCATTAATTACAAGAACGTCGTTTTAAAATTATTTTTCTTTTGTCTGTTCGACAATGACGATATTTTCGAACGGATTTTGAGGATTAAAATTTTGATTCGACGAGAATTTTGAAAAAAAAACATGCGCTTTTTCGACCCAGAAACACGAAGGCGAAAACGAGCGAAGTCAGAACGAAATTGGGGGAATATATATATATATATATATATTTGCATGAAACGGTTGCTTTTTGTTGAATCAGTGCGTCAATAGCGCGACGACATTGATATTATCTTATCAGGTAAAGACTCTAGGAACATTCGCACGTCTCGTGCCCTCGAGCACACCTGCGTTACTTCATCGATCCCGTCTTTACATTCGCGAAAAATTCAATTTTTCGGTTCTGGTACTCGCGCAATAATTAATTGATTATTTCATCGTCCATCGTCCACTCCCCCCCCCCCCTTCCCCATCCCTTCTTCCGACACAGAGTTAAACACGAATCTGCCAACGTTGTTTTAGTTTTTTTATTTATTGTACTTTCAAATTTACGAATTCTTTTCTTTTTTTTTAAATTTGTAAATAGAACGGATTTCATTTTGAAAAATTCCATGAATTCAATGGAAACAGGATTAAAGTTTGTTACGGCAATTTCTACCGGAAAAAAGTAAAGCCCGGCAATGCGAATCAATAAATAGAAACACTAGTAATTGTTCTTCTCTATTTTTAATTTAATTTATATAAATAAACGAAAACAATTTTTTTTTTTCAAAAGCAAACTTTACGAAACTTTTCGTAGCCGTTTGAT
This sequence comes from Ophioninae sp. A BG-2022a, assembly GCA_030523105.1. NCBI lineage: Eukaryota > Metazoa > Arthropoda > Insecta > Hymenoptera > Ichneumonidae > Ophioninae sp. A BG-2022a. The sequence continues at coordinate 36,820 of JAPYZI010000781.1, forward strand.
ACGAAAACTCCTTTATTGGGTGTGTAATGGAAAATCGGTTTTATTCGTGTTTTTATTTTATTTCCTAAATAAATTAACTGACCGTTGTTGCCGGTCTCCGAATCGAAGATAACTAGATTGTTACCAATGCTATCATCGATCTACGATTAATCGAAAAAATTTTCTCTCCACTGAGCATCTCTCCCGTAAAATCGTCTCTGCAGGACTTTATTGTATAAACTAACAGGCTGTTGGTACGTCTTCATGCCTATGTATACCGAAGACAGGCAAAAAATTACGACAAGTCTTGTCGACGTATGTTCAAAGGGCCACCCAAGTCTCTCAAAAGTCTCGTCTTGCTCAGACTCTTCCTCTCTTTCTCTCCCTGCCCCCTTTCTCTCTTTTTCTATTTCTCTCGCGACGGTCGCCAAAAAAATACTTGCTCGTACCTTACGAAATTTTATTCTGAATTCATTAAAGTTTCCTCATATGCGCGTCCACTTGAATCGAAAAAACCATCGAGAAGTAGAATTTCTTCGTACAAATTAATTCCGCTGCGACGATTGGCTCGAATTCCAAATTTCCATACGAATTACGAATATCTGTGAATAATAAAAACGAAGAAAAAAATAAAGAAGAAAAAATAATAATACACGCACACGCACGCAGACGAGAGCCAGACGAAGCGGAACTTGGATGGATTTAATCGATGACGAGGTCAAAGCGCCGAAAAAGAGCAACGAAAACGGAAAGAAGAAAAAAAATATAGAAAAACGAAAAAAAGAAGCGATAGGCTGCGAATATGGGCTCCGGGCACCCCCATATGTTTCGGGACTCGTTTATCCGGTAACGACCACGGTCACGGAAGTTCGAAAGGAAATTAAGGGGTTTGCGCGAGCTTGCAATTTCCGAAATACAACTTTCACGTTGCAGTTATATTTCGTCGATCGTTTTCTTGAGTTCGATCAGCAACAAAGTTCCTTCGAAAATTCGGATTTTTTGTGAAATTCCTGTCGACCATAGCGATGAATCGTTAGTTTCTTAATCGAAGTTTCTTTTCGATGAAATCGTGAAAGTCCTAAAAAAAATCAATTTTTCATCGTACGGTTAAACAATTTTTCTCATGTTTGTATTAATTAGTCAATAGCCAATAATTAAATTTGTATATTTCTTTTGGTTGAGAATTAACCTGATACCTTTGTTCCTTTGCATTTTCCACCGTTGTTCATTTTGGAAATTATCAGAATTTGATAGAATCACCCTTTTATCAGGAAGTTTAATTATTATAGCAAAAGGACATTTCTTATTTTTCAATTGCAGTCTACTTGCCAAAATTACCTTCGTCAATCAGCCAAACGAAAACTCAGCTATGTTCAAATAATAACAATTTCATTGTTCGTAAATATATTTCCAATTTTAAAAAAAACTCCAACTTGACAAAATCGTGTTTCGAGGGGATGTAAAATCATGAACTTCATATCCCAATATTCTCATTTGAAAAATATTCAATACAATTGGAGATTGTAATGATGAATGGAAATATATATATATATATTTTTGTTTAACAATTTCCTGTCAATCGCGATCAACGTTATCGCCCTAATAATCGTTCCCGCACAATTGTTTGCTAAATAATGATCTCGTTGCCAAGGAGAACATCGCGGAATTTGATGCTGCACGCCTCCATGCTTCGTTTTTCTACATGAACGTCGCTGTAGCATACATCCTGTGCGGCGTGATATTTTTATGAAGACCTTCCAAGAACGAACTGACACTGTGTGCGACACCCGAACAGCTGAGACTCCAGGCATGCTGATAAGGTTTCTTCGGTGTGGCATTTCTCTCTCTCTCTCTCTTTTTCTTTCTCTTCCCCCTCCCCCTCTTTTCTTATATATATATATATATATATGAATATACTCAAACATACAGAAATCCACATATATATATATATATATATGAATATATATAATAGGGGTAGTAAATAGAAATCCATTCTTTTCCGAAGTCAACCAATCACAACCGGTCGCAAAAGTTTTTTTCTTCATAGCATCAATACAAACAATTAACACAAATAACACAATTAATTAATCGATATCGATAAAATGTATAAAACAAAATCCTTCGCGCCGTCAATTACCAAGTGCTTTCGGAGGATATTAGGACAGTGGTTTTTTAACTTCTCGTGTTGATAATGACAAAATTTTTGAAGAACAAGTCTATATTTCGAAAATACGAAAAATATGTATATTTTCATTTGCGAATATTATTTTTTTTTTTTGGATTTTATTTATTTAGACTCGAATTTCTTTCAGCTTTCGTTTATTTACACTTTATTTTCATTTTGGTATTTATTTAATTTTCTTAATTTTAGCTTTGATATAATTTGGCTTTTGTTTCATGGTTTCTTTCGATCTCCGCGATTCCCCTCCTCCTTTCTATCCATAAAGAAAAGACGATGAAAAACGTGATACGGGACGCGACAAATGCGAAAATATTATCCGTGGGCCGAGCTTATCGAAAAAAAATCATGCGGGCATGGTAATCCACGATACAGGAGGAGCCGACCGCAGATTTCGGAATGGGCGAGTAACAATCATTATATTCAGTTTGACCGTGGGATTGGGAGCCCTTCTGGTCCCCGTTGATATCTCTCACGCGCACGCTCCGAGTTCCCCATACCACGGGCGCCCGTAAATTCCATCGGGGGTCCTTTTCCAGGGCCCTGCCGTTATGCAGGGAAGCATTGCAAGCGCGAAGGGTGACCGATCGCACATGCCCGCATATATGCGCGCGCATACGTATCCTTACATACGTATAACCGAGAGAAAAAGTCTACGTGAGAATACGCGGACGCGAAACTCACCTCAAAAGACCGATACAGTTTCAACGAACGGAGGGAAGATGGTGAAGAGCTGGAGAAATGGGAAAACGGGAATTCAGTTGGTTGCAACCAGACGGACTATTTTCCGTTTTGTTTTTTTTTTACGAATCAATCAAGATTGGTTGAATTGGGTCATCGTAAAAAAAGGAAATTCGTTATTATTGTTTCTTTCTTGAATTATATATATATATTTTTTTGTATTGAAAATACATTTATTTTCATTTATTTTTTCGACTCTTCGTATTCATTCCAGTATTGGTGGATAAATAATATTTCTTGTTTTTTTTTCCTTCTGGTGCGTTCACGAACAAATCAGAGGATTTATTGGCCACCTTTGTCAAACTTTCAATAGCCGCAATTGGCATAGCAACCGCCGGACTATAGCGAACCCAAACAAATTTGCAATTTGCACGTAAGCGTTTTTTAAACTTCGACGTAACAACGAACTTTAGAAAACAAAAAAAATGGTTTTAATATTACTAGGTGTATCTTAACAAACGCAGAAATATTTGTACTTATATACGTATATACGTATTAACGCAAGGATGTACGTGTGCATATGTAAAACTTCTAGTAGCTTGAACTGACCGCAACTGTTATGCCTGTGAACGGAAGACGCTCGGGCGTACCCAATGAATTCGTCTGCGACCGAATGGTAATGTTACTGCGTGCGGTCCTTACGTCCCGATGAAGTGACCGCGCACGCACGAAAGTGCACGTTTGTATATAAACACGTATGCGCATACAGACGCGCACACGCGCGCGCGCAAACTGACACACCAAGACGTACCAAAGAGGGACAGCAGAAGGGAGAAAAAAACCGAGGGAGAAAATGACACGGAGGATGAAACAGAGCGAGAGAGGAAAAAGGTTATAGCTTCGACAAGCACCGAAGAGACGTGATAAGAGTATATACGTTTTCACATACACACACACACACGTTTTATACATATAAAATGAGAACGTTTGCAATTTGTCGTCTGGGTCTTCAATTTGTGAAGTGAGTGGCCGTGTGGGCGCGCAATGTCGCTTCCGACGGATATTCGGCGTCGAAAATTGCCAATTGTCTCAATGGAACACGATTCGTGTACGTATCCGCCACATCGACAACAACACCCCGCGATATACCCGCGAGGAAACGAAGATCGCGTCCGCTCGATGAGTCTGTTATCGGACCGAGAAAACTGGCTTCCCTGAACAGGACTATCATTCAAAGAATTTCTTTACGCTCAAAAGAAGAAAAACCATGTTTGTAAACAAAAAAAACTGAAGAAAAGAAACAAATAACTGGCTAAACCCCTCCCCCTCCCATTCATGATAATTATCAGTTAATATCGTTATAATTATGGAGGGACGAAAGAGTTTTCGAGGTAACCCCAAACGTGAATGACCGAAAGAACGCAGCTGGTGCTAATGTCCCGTCGATTCGTTTCACCCACCAGTGCAATTTTCAAATTCCCATGGCGAGACGATCGTCACAAAGCATTGTTGCATTATCGTCGCGTAATTTCGGTGCGCTGACACAGCCGGCCTCAAATCTATCGATATATCTGGACGAATTAGTCCGCGAGTGTGAGATAGAAACTTGAACGCACCGCCACCCAGCGAACACTGCCACCTGGCGGAATAGTACACTCCGTGTTCCTGAACTTGAATCGTGCGAATATGGATGTTATACGAAACGAAGGAATTTTTTATTACACCGAGATACGATTGAGGTAGAATTGAAATTTTTGCTTAATGAAAAGATACAACTGAATCGTAATGAAAATAATCGAAATGTCAATTCACAAATTGTCGGACACGAATCTTCCGCGTATTTGAGATTTCTAAGTGGAAGGAAATTTATATACTTTTTTACTTGGCACTTGTCACTTGTTCACTGCGCTAATTCGTAACTTCCGTCGTTACGATAGCTACCGTAATCTGCAGCAGAGAAAAATGTCCAAAAAGTGTTCTAGAATGGCTTTTTCCCATTTTCCCAGTCTAATTTTGCACTTTTGGCAAAAACTCGGGCATATTCGTAATCAGCGGAAAATTTCCGATCAAATAGACCCTTTTGAAAGGTTAAAAACGGAAAAAAAATTTTTCCGACTCCCCCTGGCCATTTTCCCAAAATCCTGAAAATCACGATATTTCAAAAGGTCGTAGGATGACCTTCTCGTAGGCTATGGGGATTCAATGGGTGTGTTTGGAAAAGGTTTTCGCCTAACTT
>JAPYZI010000782.1:0-41871 GCA_030523105.1 Ophioninae sp. A BG-2022a
GAAAGTCCACTTGAAAAATCGCAAAAAAAGAGGCAAAGGGGTATGTATGGAAAAATTTGCAAAAATCGATGGTCCAACTTTGAAATTCTACCAAAAATCAACAAATCGTCGGATTATTATGATTAAAAAACGATTTTGACGAGAAAATCATAACGAAGAGATTGAGCGCAAAGTGGAGCGCCAAATCCCAAAGGAAAAAAAGTTATCCATGATTTAGTGATAAAACTTTTATCCCCCAAAAATCGAAAAAATTTTGGATTTTTAATATTTTTTTTATAGGTCCATTTCGATGTAATTTTATCCCCTGAGTACGAATCTACCATTAATTTTCCCCAAAACCCAAAATTTCCATGAAAAAATCGTAAACAACTTCTAAAATCACGATTTTTTTGCTGCGTGCAGTGCTTTTGACGAAAATTCGTTGATATTCGTAATCAGTTAAACATTTTTCGATTAAATAGACCCTTTTAATACTTTTAAAATAGAAAAAATATGTTCGACTACCCCGGCCACTTTTCCGGAATCTCAAAAATTACGAAATTTCGAAAGGTCGTAGGGTGAACTTCTTATGTGCTATAGAGACTCAATGGGTGCGCTTGGAAAATGTTTTTGCCTACCGTAAATAAGGGCGTTGGATTCATATTGATATCTCGTAGAGTTTTCTCGGAAAGTATATACTTCTTATATATATGTGAGTATCGGTTGACACACGTATATATACGTGTGTGTTTTCGTTGGGACGAAACTACGCGCGTCTTTTCTCCACGCTCTTAACGAATCGGCACGTATGTAAACAAACACGCGCCCACGTTCATCGCCCGGCAATTGTCCTGCCGCGATTCTTCGTTCGAAAACTCGTGACTTCGTAGCCGAATTCGCGTGCGGGTCGCGCCTTCCGTCGATAATTACTCGCAGCGCAAAACTCCAAAATTGTCACTACCGACGTAACGAGGTGCCGCTTCGGAAGTTTCCAGCGCGTTCGTCATTCCCTTAAGGGAGATTCGTTGAGAACGCGGAGAAAAAAAGTCTTTTTGACGAAACCACCAACGGCGAGGGGCCGCCGCCGCATCTTTGAACAAAAAAATTCTGAAGCTCCGACGATCGAGTTTACACGCATAGACGTACACGCGGGAAGAAAAGTTGTTCACGAAGAAACTGGATGCAGCGAAAATGGAGCTGACGTCTTAACCGAGGACACCGTCTTTTTCGCCACGGGACGAAAGTCAGCGGGATCGGGAGAGGGAGAGAGAGAGAGAAAGAGAGAAAATTCAAGACTGTTATAGACCCGTCATTTGGAAGTCGATCGGTACGCAACCTGTGCACGCGTGCGACGCCTCGGCGAGCGTCATTGGCGTGGAATTTTAGCCTCGGAGAATGGAGACACCTCAAGAGCAGGTAACTCGTATCTTTGGCCGATGTTCTTTGATGTTTTCCTCCTCCTCGTCGGTGTATCAAAGACGCGAACTATCTCTTCCTCCTTTCGCGAGTGAAGTATCGCTCACCTTTGACAGGGAAGGCCCGTGATGTACCGGCGTCGAGGACGATGTATTCGACGAGTGCGAAATTACCTGTCCATCGTGCCGTCGTTATACATAGAATCGCTTCCGCGATGACCGCTTCGATGCGGTTTTTTATATTGCTTCTGGTCATCGCGCACGGTGAGAGTTCCCATCGTTCGATCTCTCATCGACGCGGTAAGAGTCGACGCCGTACGACCATGAAATTTCCATTGGTTGGCTCACATTTGTAAGCGTCACGCGCCTCCTTTTTTCGTATCGTGTGCCCACGATGAACCAACGCTTCTCTTACACGTACCTGGCGGGAGAGCGAGAGGGAGAGGACAGTTGTTCGCCGCGAGCAACGCGAAGGAGCATTGGCCGTGTAGCCGCGAGTGCCAAGCGACAGGACAAATGTTGCCCGTCGTTGATGCACGAGCTTGCCCTTCTCGGCTGGAATGGCACGTTTCCCGGCGATCTCCGGCTGATGATGGTCTAGCCTGTTAGCTATGTGTATCTCGCGGTGTATCGAGCCTCTCCGAGACTCCACGTGTCTCTGTGCGTCCGTGAGCGCATATCCCTCGTTCTTGCCATAGTTTCCTCGTGTACGTCGCGATTCCTGAGAATCACTCGTCCGTGTATATCCGATGTATATACGTGTGTAACTTTGCGAAGCTGACCGATGTTGAGTCCCTCTCGCTCTCTCTCTCTTTCTCTCTCATCGCAGGCGAAGAGGAAGGGTTGTGCCATGCCGCGGTTGCTCCTGCTGACCAGTCGTGGCCAGCATCGGGCTAACGGTCGACCAGTATCGGGTTCTGCCGGGAATGCTGTAGAGCGACGAAGCGAGTGAAGGCGGGAATGAGACGGAAAGCCCCGGTCTGGAAGACCAATGATGTGTTCTCGATTGCTGAGTATCATTGTCAGTCTAACCGTCATCACTACCATCATCGTTGTCAACCTAATCATCGCCATCATCATCATTGTCAACGTAAACATCACCGTCATCATCATTGCCAATCTAATCATCATCATCATCATCATCATCATCATTTACCCATTGTAATTCGGAAACTCTCCTGACTCTTGACTCTTCCATTCTTTCTCCCCTAACTACCGATCCAATCCTCAAATGTCTTGAAAAGAGCTGAGAAAAAGCTTAATACACTTGATAGACCGTTATACGTCCGGGTCTCTATATCCGTAATCCTACACGAGCAGCCTCTACCAGGATGGACACGGATGGATGTTGTCGAGCCGTTACACGCGCCGGATGTGTCCCACGGTCGCGTACGTTGCGGCCAACGATGCGGAATGCGCTGTAAACCACTCCTCACGCGTTACCATTCTACTAGCGATAGAATCATACCTGGCACATCGAGTATACGTATATGAGGTCTGCACTCATTGGAAGAGGGAATGGGTACGCGATCTCCACTGAGACTGTACGAAAAACATTCGTACACGAATCATGTCTGTGTATCTACGTACAACTCTACGTATAACCAGCATTGTCTGGTACGTGCAACCTCTCGGAGGTAAACGGTGTGTTGGATGCAAACGGTTCTTCCAGTTTTCCAGTTCAAATTACAACCGCGGCGATCCCCTGAATACCTTCTTATGTATTGCAGTGCTGTAGAGACGCGCATTTATTTGGCGTCTGCTTGCGGTGCCGCGTTCGGGCAAGCTATCTAATTGTTCTCGGCAGCAACACGAACAACCTGAACTTCCATTGAAAAGGGCTAAAGAAATGGCACAGCGCTCGCAATTGTGTGTTCACCCGGCGCGAGAGAAACATCTTTCTTCGTGGGAGATCACGTCCCGGAGACCAAAGAGGTTGATTAACAGTTTCTCGATACGGTACCACTTGGAGACAGTGGCGACAAAGTAAAGGCAATACCGGAAAGACAAACGCTAAAATAAAAATACGAATTAAACGTGGTGCGAGCGAGAAAGTCAGGCCGGAAACTGGGGCGCACGTTGCAAACTGAATCGAAGATGGGACAAAGGAATAGGAAGGGACGGATCGCTTCTCGCTTCCACATCGAACGAACTTAAATAAAGAACCGATAAAACTGGACTGCGCCACGAGCGGAGCCTAGAAACTCGGATAGATCCTATGGAACGAGCCACCGATCCCACTTCGGAAAACCCGATGAGTACGGAGCTTTGGGCAATTGGCCTTCCAGCTCTTCGAACGTTATCGCTGGCCCTCCCCGAACGATAGGACTAAAATTCGATCGGCTTTTCCGACGCCCGCGCGAAAACTCCGCTTTATCATCCGCTGGAACTTTTCGACAATCGAGGAAGTCGACTTTAATAAGTTGAAGTTGGGAGGTAAAAATAGGACGCGTTCAGGCTCGGAATAGCCATTTGGAGTACGCTCATACGCGGACCGAAAGTTCGAAAAGTCAATACGACGTTAGTGATGAGGAGAGAAGGAGGAGGGAGGAAGTTCTAAATGGCGATACGAAGGTACGCGTCGTATGGGATCAATAAAGACATCGTAACGAGAAACACTCGGCCGATCCGGAAATTCCTAGCTGATTGGCAATTTGTTACGGATTTAGGATGCATCGATCGAGCGTGTCCTCCGAGTTCGGAGGGATTCGATAGAGCCGCGTTCAATCACACATCGCTCTAATCGGGACGAGCTTTGCGCTTCCCTAGGAGAGGGTTAGGAGAACCGGATGTTTTGGGAACAACAGTCACTGTTGATCTTAGGATTCAAGAGCTTCGAGGTGTGTTTTCTAGGCTGCGCTTCATCGTGACTCTGGGTAATTCAACATCGCGGTAAACCTGAAAACTTTTCCTCTTATCCGCAGCTACTTCCGTTTCTTTCACCCACACTTGAAGTGTACTTGTACCAGGGAATGCTGAGAATTGTACGAGAGTTCGTTCGCAATGAGAGCTCCGCGGAGTCGAAACGAGCAATCCAAATACCTGAAGCGCGATGTACGACCGAAGATTTTTCACGTAGTAGCTTTGTTAGTGGAAAAAGAACCCTTTTGTCCGCAGAGTAAGGTCGTTTATCACGAAATGAACGTTAGGTCCCTCCCGCCATTTATTTTCCACGTACATAACGGATATCGCCCGATGTTTTTTCTTTTACGATGGGAACGTGAGTCCTGGCACGATGGAACAAACCTCTCCAAGATAAGAATGTATACATCACGCAGAACTAGTGGAAGAAACAACGAAAAAGTACGAAACGGTTCGTTTCTGCACTTCCGGCCATTTTCGTATCCACCGATTGCGTCATACGGCACGTATAATTAGCGACATCATTGGAGGCCTGTAGTACCACGATCGAAGGACCGATGTGCGGTGCCTTCGTCGACGCCTTGTCCAGTCAAGGTAGACCCGTAGAAGTTTCTCGGTAAAAAAGAGTCAGAGGTGATACCGGAAACCGGATCGCTGTTCGGTCAAGGGGCGCTCGGGGGGACGAGGTGGAATTAAAATGGAATGACGCAGGAGACTCGACGGAGACCGTGGAAGAAGATATCGAAGGTATTCTTCGGGCACGGTGTGCACCTGTCGAACTTTTCAACCGGTGGTTGTTCTCCGTCTTCGATTAAAGCCCCGATACCGTTTTTTTTATCTCGCCGAGTTCCACTTTTTTCTATCTTTGATCAGCGCGGCTATCAAAGTGAAACAGGATACCAAATAGAAGGGAGAACCACCCAATGTAGCCAGAGAGATGGTCTCTTACAGCTCTTCAGCAGACCTCACCAACGATACTCAGGAGTGTAGCGATAAAAAATATACAGAGGGGAAGAGAACGAGTGAGCACGGAACAGAGGGTTGGAGGAGGAATATTACGATACGAGAGAAGCGACGAAGAATCCTGCGGTCGTTGGGTTAATCATCCCACCCGTTTTCCACGCGCTCCGAGAAAACTTTTCTCGCGAGAGCCGTAAGTGTAGTTGGTTGATGATGCTAGTCCCACACGAGGCCACAAGAACGCCACAAGTGTAAGGCAATAAATACAGGGTGAAAAGAAGGCCGAATGGACCCACGAGCAATTCTGAAATCTTGACGCGCTCTTAACTGTGATTTAAAACAGACCGGGGGTATTTCGAAGCGAAAGTCACCCGAGAGGTCAGTGAAATAAGGCGGAGGGTTTTTTGCCCCTCTTCTTTTTTGGTGATCGGAGAAGCTGTTCTTATTATTGCTGGACGTTCGATATATCGATCGTAACGTTGAACAGCGTAGCGCAGAAACGAGCACACGTTTCTTCGACGGTTTCCTATCGTCATTTTGTTCGGTCGGTTATATACGGAATTGAATATTCAGGTGGAAAATCTTAAGTCGATACGCCGGGGAAATATTTATCTACATCCGATTGCCTGATGCGACTTATCGATGGACCGTATACTATGCTCGTGTATCAACGAAACCCCATTGTTCCGATCATTTGTTTTCGTCTCTGGGACTCCACGCTATATTGTCCTGTTGCTCCGCGCACCATTCTCCGATATATTTGGGGACGTCTTACTGCTCCGACGTGGTCGTTCTTTTCCACCCTCCTACAATCTCCTCGCTGCTCCTTTAGCTACAAGACTCAGCCTCACGTAGAACGGAACTACCACCGTTTCGAGGCCAACACTCCGGACATCCGGGCTCTTATAGCAGACCACGTGTTCGCCGAGATTCCCTTGAGCCGTGATGACCGATAGAGGTCATTGAATGTATATCACGAATGTATCGGCAAGCCGGGCTCTCGGAGTCTCTCGAGGATTAGGACTATGTGAGTAGTTTGATAAGTTTCACCCCTTTGGAAGTCTCGATATTAGGGTGGACTTGCCTGAATTCCCCCAAACAACTTTTTTAGCTACCATCTCCAACGGCATTGATTTTACGAAGCTGTAATAAAGTAGACCGTTCATCTGTGGTGGTGCAGTGCCGTACGTTATTCAACGCCGCGCGTTGATTAATGCAACGACAAACTCACAAAAAATAAAATCCAGACTGAAAATAATTGTACAATTATTCTTCGCGATCGTCATGTTGGTTAGGAGTTCGAGTACCTTCGTTCGCATTGATGATCCACTTCATTTTTTATCTGACTTTACAGCCAACAGGTAACAACTGGGCAACGACCCAATGCAACGATGATGTTAGAGGAATGCCTGTTTCTGCGAAAGCAAATAATGTTTTCATTGTCACTTAGTGAATCTTTATTCTAATTACAGGTACCTTAGACGGAAAACGCAATATTCGCTTTTGTTTCTTTGCTCGAGGCAAACGAAACGCTAACCAAAGATTTTCCATGACGATTCATCATTCTTCCTCAAGAACGGTTGAGTCGAAACCCCAGGTTGTATTTGGTCAATCCGAATCGTGTCTTTGACCACCGAAACGCAGTAATTCGTCATTGAATTTTCCTTGCGCAATGGCTCGCCGTATTTATGGGATTCTCCGAGGAAATCGGGAGGACGATTTGCTCCCCTGGATTAGAGCGGTGTACCAATAGAGCTTCCCGGGATTTCGGGAATCCCAGTCGTTCGCGTTATTATGATTGATGTCTCGGAGCGTCTCGATATATCGAAAGCTACGAGTTTCTCACGACGACGCCCTTTCTAAACGGTCGAATCGAGTTTCATCTTTACGGTCCCAAGCCGATCGGACGCTCGATCCGAGCGTCTCAGGAATGAAGAAAAACCGGGCCTTTTTTTTCTGTTATCACGATTTCACTTCCCTAGGCACGCCAGAAAAGAAAGGGCCTAACGGTGGGAGCGCGTTTCGTTTTCTCTTTTCCCGGGCGTTCTGAGGCTCCTCCATTATTTCACGTTGCCTTCTACATCGGCGCAAAACCCCCGACCGATCCTCGTTTGGTATACGTGTATCGGCGTAAACCCGAGATATGGTAGGGTATAAATCATCCGAGCGCCAATTAGATCGCTACAATTTCGTTCAATATTTTCTTTTCTCATATTTATCTGCAGGATCATCTTCGGCGAAACGTACGTGTAATTAGAGAAACCGCGAGAGACTCGAGAGTGATCTACGACTCCGCGGATCAGACGGTCCGGTGCAGACTTCGCGCTGGTTTATTACCGATACGGTTCGATGTGTCTTGCTCGTATGTGTGTGTGTGCGCGCGCGTTTAGTGAGCGCTCGCGCCGGTTTTCTGAGCGAAAGATCGCGTGTCTTGACGAATGCGATTTCCCAGTTTAAGGGGGCATCGAAAACAGCCAACGCGCAAACCGTCTGATCGCCTTCATCGCAAATTTCCTATTTGATCATACACCGGCTGTGATCGCACGCTAAAATCATCGTCCGGACTCTTGCATAACGGTTAATCCATAGTACAGCCTACAACTATCGTTGCATATTTGGTTGAGTTCAAAGTTTGTTTGTTCGGAATGCTGACAAAGAGCAAGAGAGAGAGAAGGAGAGAGAGAAAGATTTTCAATAACGATGAAAGTTAATTAATTAAAAATTGAGAAAGTTATCTCGTTCGAACATCACAAATTTTGATGACAAACGAAGAGTGCTTTTAATAACTACTCCTTCAATCTCTAAAATAAATACGATCCTAATATCTACGCCTGTGAGGGCCACCAAAGTTTTCTTTTTTGTCAAACCTTCGATGAAGTTTTGTTTACATTTTGGTTTAGTTCGTTGCGTTTTTTCTGCCGTTCAATGCTCGTACTTTTTTTTATCATCAGCCTATACGAAACTTCTCGTTGTTCACGGCCACATCGCTCTCGTCGTTTAACGAAAAAAAAAAAAAAAAATGAAAATGAAATCTTCGAAAGTGCCCTGTTAAATTTGCTCTCGCCACTCAATTGAGTTAAATGCACGTGAATACGTTCCTCGACAATTGATCCGCGGCGTGTCGGAATCGCGTTATCGTTATCCCGTTTCTCGGTTGCATGTTACATCCACACGGTTCGTGCATAAACCACCGAACAAAGGGGCCGGAATAATTTAAAACGAGTATCATTGAGGGGGTCGTAGAAGGGATGGCTGATAGGGGGTTGAACGTTGCTAGGCATCGAGAATCCCGGTGCACGATTTCCCGGTTCGTCGGTTTCCAATGTTGCGTGTTTGTTGCTGTCACGTTGTCATGACAACCGGTGCTGGTTGTTCAATAAGTGCTAAATTATGAGCCAGCTCGTTTCTACCCTCCCACTTACACGTACCCTCTCGCTCTTTCACCCTCGCGAACGCGATGTCGTGTCTCATATACTGCTCGCGTGTATTGACCGCCATAGGGGAGGGGGGGCGTGCTACGTCAGGTTTCGTGACACATCGCAAAATGCTCGACCAACCGGAAACGTCTCAGATACGGCTTAAGAAAACTCGGTGGCTTCGCGCTCGTTCCTGCGGATTACATTCGCAAAAGAATGGACCACGAAGGAGTCTAGTTGGCTTTGCCGAAAAGATTGACAAACCTCGAAGCCAATTTTTCCCAATCTTTTCTGGAGGGATAAAGGTAGTAAAAAAAAGGTGGGTAGAGGCGTGGAGAAAAGAAAAAATGCGCTGGGTTTTCAATTGTTGGGTCCGAACTTGGCATTGTTGGATTCCTATTAAAAAAGTCATTCGTGTTATGTAAAATGCATGGCGGTGATTGCAGTTGGAGGAACCTGATGAAAATGGATAAAGAGCTCGACAACCGCATTGACGAAGATACGAAAAATTAAGAATTCGAATTAAGAAATTCAAAAATACGAGGTCGCGTGCAGTTTCGTCGAGTTTTGAATTGTAGCAACTGCTAGTAAAATGGCCTGTAGCGATACGGATTTTCCAGGAAGTTCTCCGGAGATTCCCTCGGTAAATGAAGCTTCGCTCACAAATGTTGAATAACGAATCAAGAAAAAAATGATTGTTCGTTTCTATTTTTGTTTTAAACTACAACACTGTTCACAATACCGCCTAGAAATATTGTTCGTCCTCGACTCGGTTTTGCATTCGCATATTACATGAATTTTTAAGTATTCCTGACCTCGTACTAACTGGAATGCCTTTTCAGCGGCTTGTGGCAGCACCGCAAATAAAAAGGCGAGAGCTTTAGCCCTCGAAAGAGAAAATAGAAAAGGAAATTTATTACGACTGGTCGTGGGCAGTTGGAAAGCCGGAAAAGCATGGAAACTTGTAGAAGCTTCGGGGCGTCTGACGAAGCGCGAAGAATCGATTTAAAAAACGTTACGTTGAATGATCACTAAAATGGCAGTTGTACACGCGAGTAACGAAAAAAAAAGTACGGAGCGCGATTTCGCGTGGAGGGCCTGATAACACTGATAATAGCACTGAGGTCGATAAGGAGGCTGGAAGAATAAAAAACGGAGAGCGTGAGGAAATATGGACTTTCCCTTTCCTCTAGCCGCACCTCCAATGAATTCCCTTAGCGTGCCTTGCTTTTTTTCTTCTCATTACCATTACCGTTAACGATTCCTTGCCTCGTGAAAGAAAGTTCGGGGCGTTGGCAGCGACTGAATACGATGGGAAAGTAGACACCAGCGGGAATAATCGGAGGGGCGAAAGAAAATTCTACCGAGGCAGTAATAATCGCACATCAGGAAAAAGAGGGAGAGAGGGACAAACGCAAAAAGGTATTTCGTTGATGGAAAAGATATTCCGTGAGGGCGGCAGTCTCGTTATTTTCATGAACCGGAATAGAGTACACGTAGACTCCCTCTCTCTTTTGTTTGCTCGTTTCGAGCACTCGTACAGTTTGTAACATTGTTACGCGCTAAAGACTCTTTTTATTCTCACTTTATTTGCTTTTCGTGCTATAAAAAATCGTTCTTTTTCTGATATCGCGGTTTGAGGTCGCAAATGTCGATCTGCAGAAAAGTTCGAGTGATTACCATAGCCTTGTATTTTTGAAGAAACGATATTCCAACGTAGCAAATTGGGCAATTGAAATAACTAAATACTCGTAGAAAAGTATCGTCGTTCAATGATTCAATGATATTCTCTCTTACCAACACACGTACGTTCAATTTCGTGTCGATACAATTTAACGTTCAAATAAAATAGTAAATAATAAGAAAGAAAAAAAGAACGCGATAGGCACAACCCATGGTCAATAGGAAACTTTATTCTGTAAGATCGAAATGCCTAATGTTTACAAAGTTGTAGCGATTTCACCAATGTTAAATTCCCAATTAACGATAAGTCTTTTTTTTTAACAATAATCTCAGCGTAACACCTCTTCCTTTTTTTTAACAATGAGCCCAATTATAAACGTCTCCGACAAGAGACACCAACAATCGTTGAGTGTACTTCAACTTAAAAAATGGTAACACCTCGTCCGAAGGTTATCAGACTTCGATAACTCGTTCCTAAAATACGACTTTGCAATTGAACTTTAATTGGACGATATGCAAAAACAGAATGGTATGACAATAACAACTGTATCCTTTGACGTTCATCGATGAAACGTTCGTCTCTCCTCAAGCTACTTTTCTTTTTTCTTCTCCTACTTGTACAACCGAAGCTATTTCCTCCGCCATTCGTAGTCTCTTCTTTGCTCTTCGTTGAGCTCCCTCACGAGCTCGCTTCCCGACGGAAAAGAAAACAAATCGTTGATGGCATCAATGCCTTTTACAACGAATAATGCGACATCATGGGAGCGTTCAATCGCCGGGTCAAAGGTCATGATATTTCATGGAGAGAGGAAGCTTTTTCGAGCTCTTCCGCCACGACGAGGACCTGCCGAGAGAGTATAAAAGTCGCTCGATATTCAACTCTTTCCGCATTGCCTTGCATTGGAATATTTCCAGAGACCACCAAGACCACCCATGCCACCAGTTCTCTCAGCCCTGCGAAACCTGTCGATATACTCGTACATATATATATACATATATATATGTATACCAGAGTACGTCTGGTTACTTTTTCTACCGGGTGCACTCGTTCTACTTATCATTAGAAATACATGCGTTTTGTGATGGAAGCCTCGGCTGAATGAAGCAATCTCCCTCTCCGTCTGTCCCTTCTTCTTTTATTCCCCTTCGCCTCGCGTATCTCCGAGCAACAGCAATAAAGAGGAACCTCCTCGAGAGTCTTAATTAGCGGTAATCTACAATCTCCTACATACGTGATCTACCCAAAGCCCTGCAATCGGGATAAAGAAGGATACTCGCCAGAGTCAATCCTAACGGAGATCACATATCGATGTACCTTTCTTTTTTTTTACTTCCACTTTTTCTCATTCGCATTCCTTCCAGTACTTTGCACCGATGCTCGAGCAACAATTGGCTCATTTATGAGTCCCCGGAAGCCTCGAGCTTGTGTATAGGAACGTCGATTTAATCGAACCTGATAGTATACTTCGGAACAGCAATTCTATTAACATTCGAATTATCGAAGAAGCAAGGAATTATTTTTTTCTTTCCTTCTTCGCGTTTGTTGGATTCTTTTTTTATTACGAGACTTCGAAACGTTACCGAACATTACGTTGTAGTTTCCACCGTTGGAACGATGCGAACATTCTTTTTCGGTGAATCGACTCTTTTTTCCTTTATTTTGAACGTGGAAATTCCGTGTAAGCTCTCTTGTCGATAACGTCAACCTCCTTTGATGGAGCACCGATAATAGCGATCAAACAAAGTACTTTTTTAGGAGAGAACAAAAGATTTCCTCGTTTTTTCGGGAAAACTCATCAAACTGTATAATTACGAAATTTTGTTTGGGTTCCTCGAGGCTCAAATTTAATTTCCACTAGAGGTACATCCAAACGACAGTTTATCGAAGGACTTGGAATGCCTTTAAAGGCAAAGTGATAAAACGGCTATAATTTCAATAAAAAATGTTGGCTCTTTGTATCCCCTCCACTTTTTACACTTTATTTCTTACTTTTTTTAAAAAGTTTTTCAACATTTAAAATTTTTTAAAAGTTTCGATCGAAGGATCGAATAACGAATTTTTCAGACGTCGAGCAGGATCGTGTCCAGTAAATGAGAAAATCACGATTCCCTCAGCCGAGCTAGGAGATTCCGGGCGGGCTTAACGAAGGGGAAAGAAGCGCGCTGGTCGAAAGAGTGAGAGTCGAGTGCGGTGAAGTCACGCGTTGCGGAACTGTACGATCCCTTTATCCTGGAATAGCCACTATTCCTCTATCCGAAGCCTCCGGTTGGTCCATTATACCGAGGACGAGGTCGAGTATATTCGACGCGAATCCCTGCCTCGTTCCTCGCCTCGAGGACACGGAAAAAGCCTCTCGACTAATCCTAAGATGATTAATCCACTCCGCGCTCCCTGCTCATACTTGTCGTATCAACTCCCTCGCTCTCCCTCTCCCACCATTCTTCGTCAACGGTTGTGTCGCCGATTTTAAAAATCATTTTATTCACGCCTTTTTCATCTCAATAATTGGAACTTAATAATCGTTATTTTACTCGTACTCGTCGGGAGACGAAAATTTAATCTTACTCCGCCATATGGAATGTCAGCAAATATTGTTTACTTCGTTTCGTGTTCAATCCGTTAAAACTTCCAATCCATCGCGTCTCGTCTTGACGATCGATTAGTTAAGCCGAATGGATATTAACGAATCGCCAAAGTTCTTGACAATTCGTGAAACGATATTTCCTCATAGAATTATAATTATTTATAGAATGATCGTTCGTAGAAAAATTATCGTTCGTATCACCAGTTTTTGCCAAACAATTTAATGGTAATCAAATTAAAATAATTGAACATCAAGATTCTTTAGAACCAGAGAAAATTGATATTTGGAGAATGGATCGGAAATATAAAAACGTCTTGTTCCTTTTCTCGGTATTTCGATTTTACCTTCGATTGCGTCACACTCAAAATGTTTTCTTTCGAATTTTTTACGATTGCAATTTAGCTCGAGCTCTCGGCCTTTTCACTTTTATCACTTTTGTTTTTCGGCATTTCGCATTTTGTAGAAAACTGCGATCATTATAAAACTCAACCAAGATATTCGAGCTGTGGTCAAAATGATGCGAGGAAAATAGAAAATACAATCAAACTTAAAAAAAAAAAAAAACGAAAAAAGCCAATCAGTTCCTTCAAGTTCCAACTATTACAGATACCAATTTCTTTTCCCATCAGAGCTCTCGTCCCGTTCCGTTCGCGACGCATTTTCCACTCTTTTTCCATTTCCAGTTAGTTAACTCTCATTCGCTCTTGCGAACGCACATCGGGCGTTCTTTCTTCATTCGTTTATCCTAATCTCGCTCGTTTCTCGAAGCCAGAAAACATCGTTGAACGACAAAGTTTTCTCGAATCCGGAGGATTGAGCACGGCCTCTCGTCGCTGGGAGATTCATCAGCAAGACGAGAGTTTGGAGAGCCCAATGACGAGCGGACGAGACGCGAGGTGATAATTGTTTGCCTCCCAGCGGAAAAGACATTCCCATCGGGGAAATTGTTTGATCGACGCGTCAGGGATGCACTTTGGGACGGAAAAAATTCATCGCCAAAGTTTGCACGCTCCTCGAACCAAACGATAAACATGATGGCTATGTCTTCTGTTGCCATGGCTGCATTGAACGGTGACGCTGTACGAGCTTCGCTCCCATCACGTTCGATTCAATTATTATTATACAAACAACGGAAGAACAACAATAATAATAGTAACGACGTAATAACAACAAAGTAATGATAATCCGGACACCGGAATGAAAATCATAGTTACTCATAATTTCACGAAAATAATAATTGCGGTAATGATAATGACGACAGCAGCACCAATAACACCAACAAGTGATAAGAATTTTAACTTCGTTTGAATGACGACAAATAATAATATATCAGATTAATTTCGAATAGAACGAATGCACCAACAGTAACAATACTAACAACAACAACAATAGTTATAACGAAAATATCAATGACGATTTACAATTACACAACAATGACTTTTCACTTATTTCATTTATGCACGATAAAAATGGAGATCGTACAAATGTCAGTCGTTTTGATTTATTCAATGTTAGTAATAAAAAGAAGAGCAACAATAATTACAAGAATAGCGACAATAATAAAAACAACAGCCAAAATAATAAAAACAACAGCAAAAATAATAAAAACAACAGCAAAAATAATAAAAACAACAGCAAAAATAATAAAAATAGTATCAATAACGATTTACTATTACACAAAAGTAACTTCTCCGCTATTTCATTTCTGGATGATAAAAATGTAGATCGTGCAAGCGACAGGCGTTTCAATTATTCAGCCTTTGCGGTTCTTTTTTCTCCATTCATGCAATTGTTTTTCCGCACGAGGCGAGCCAAGAATAAAATCCGTTCGGTGCAGAGCGTTTGAAAATGTATCGCGCGCGGGGCCTGCGGCGTATCGCGGAAAACGTTAACCTCGGCGTTCTCGTGTAGTGCTTTTTTTTTCTCTTCTTTATACTTCTTCTTTATTGCCAGTTCATTTTTTGTTCACACTGGGTACTCTTTTGGTGGTGCTCCGATGTAATGCAGCGGCGGCTCATAAGCGGCGCGCTTCGAGCTCTTTCGAACTCTACATCGTCCACCGATGCGTCTATCCCTGTGTGTACGCCCGAATATCCACCCCCGAACTTTGTACGGAGCCCCGAGCAGGCGCGGGAAACCACCACTTTTCGTGCCCTTCCTCGACGGGGGAGGATAACTCGGCAGTTCCCGGAACGTACTCGGTGGTCTTCGGGTGAACGCGAGCGCGAGAGAGAAGGAGAAAAAGAGCGAGAGGAGGGGAGGGGGGAGAGCGAAAGAGAGAGAGAGAGAGAGAGAGAGAGAGAGATAGAGAGAGAGACATAAAAGCGTCAAGAGAGAATCGTGTACCGCGAGAACGTGCAGTTCGTACGGGAACGCGAGCACGTTAACCCGCGGGTTCCGTAGTCTACCGCGAGATCGCCGCGATGTACCTGCGAGGATCCATCACTTTTCTATCTCACCTTTCAAATCGCTGAAATAACGGACGGTCTCGTTCATACTCGCGTGTTTACCGGGTACTATTAAAATCCTTGATTCTGAACAACAACAACAACTAAAATAATAATCATTATCATCATCAGCTTTGTCGTAATAATTGTTGATAGTACACCGGGAGTCTATACGTAGTACTCCCTATGGTAAAGGTTAGTATAGTAAAAAGCAAAGATAATTCATTGACTGGGACAAACGTCGTACGGTCGACAAAACCGTATTCCGATTGCATTCTTGATTAATTATAATTGTTTTTCTTGGACTATCGTTTATTGGGAGCTGATCCAACGTGATCGAACGAACGTACGGTAATTATGGAGTTCGAAGATGTTTCGGAAAAACGACGGGGATACATTTTTCTTTTTCATCGTGAAATTGTTTTTTTAATATCATTGGACGATTCCTTCCGTCGCGGGAACGAGAGGCGAGGGAGAGGGGCGTTAAAAGTCTGTTAATAAAGTTAATTAATTGTTGGCTCATTAGCTATAATTATTATAGGTTCATTTTAGCTACAATTATTTACGATCAGTGACAATTATTACAATGTTAGTTACAATTATTTAAAATTAGTTACAATTATTTTTTTGAAGTTAATGATAACGGGTTATAAAATAGTGACAATGAAATATTCATACTTATTGTAAAATAGTGAATATATAATAGTTTCGATCCTCGAATATCTTCGAAACGCCTATGGGTTCGTTATGGATTGTGCGATTTAAGAATTAAGCCTTACTAAACTTTCCCTGGTCCCCAGTCCCCTCTGTTTTCGTGGGTGGTACGAGGGAGGTGTCCGACGCGACCAAGCAGAGTGCCCGGGGGGTTCAACCTGTCGGCGAAGTGTAGTGGTAGGGGGAACCCCCCAAAGAGACCAAAAGTAGGTTTTAACCATGTTTGAATCAATCACAATAGCTCGAACATTTTTGCGTCAAAATTATTTATGCATTAATCGTTTTTGTGGCCCTAACGAGGATCTATGAAAATATCTTGAAACGTCAGCCTTTCCCGACGGAATATCAATGGTAGTGATCATATAAAACAGCTAATGGCAAATAGAAAATCATTTTCTATCTTGGACATTTCCTTGTTAGTTTCACAGCAGTGTTTTCTACCATTGAAGTTCTCGATATTTATACATATCTCATTAACAATCATTTAGGAACAATAACAATATCGTTTAGATTAACAAAAGATGTTTTCTTTTTCTTTTTATTGGGATATTTTTTACATACATTTTTTTTAGTAACAAATATTATATTCGTATAAAATATTAAAATATATATCTTAGATTGAAGCAGTTTTCAAAAAACAGTATCACTAATAATAATAATAACAATAATAACCGATCGTACAATAATAGTAATTGCTCGAGTATATTAATAATAACTATTCAAAAGAATAATGGCAACGCTTATTTGCAAGTTTTCAAAAACTATTAAAAATTTTGAAATGTTCATATACATTACGAGAAAAAAAATTTTAACGGTCGATTCATTTTTCATATCGTTTATTATGGCTTCGTTTTGTTTTATTTTTCTTATCCATGTTCAGAAAATCGACATCGAGGTCGTGATTGCCAGGCGGGATTATTAGGTTTTATCGAAGGGCTAAAAAGTTTCGTACGGTCGTAAGTGACGAGGGCTAATTTCCTCGCGGAATGTTGTTACATTTCGTGAGGTTTCTCCGTTAATTTAATGGACGAAAATTCGAAAGTTCTCGTTTGTTCGTTGATAGACGAGGATTCAGGTGTTGCATAAGCGCAAATGTTGATTCGAGGCTTCGATGAATCTTGAACCGTAAAATTCAAAAGCGACGGTATAAATGAAGACGAAAAGCGTGAAGTTGTAATCGAAAAGTTAACGATCCATTATACGTGACAACGAATGGATCGAGCGGCGCAAGAAAGTTACAAGGAATTGCAATTTGGAACGAAGAGTTCGCTCATGATTTCGACCTGCCAGTTGCTATCAACGATTTATCAGTACCCCCGTAAAAATCGATACTTTAATTTTCTGGAGAAACGCATTCGAGTCTCGAAAGCTCAACGATCATACACTCCTAACGCTCAGTGAACCAGAATCGCAAAATATTTTCAAAGTTCCCAACTTTCGGGCGCAACCAAAATCATTCCTTAATTTTCCAAATTTTTCTTTCATTTCTCTTTTCGTATCTACAATAAAAATCAGGAGAGAACTTTCCAGGGATATTGATGGGATGCATGGAATAATTCAATTCATTCTTTGGTCATTCGTCATCTGTGAATATTTTTTTTATACATGATTGAGGCTTTAAAAACTGATTTTGTTTTTGGAATAAATTGGGAAATATGTGTGATGGTCCGTTTTTTAAAATTGATAATGAAATACGTAATATAATATCTTTAGTCAATAAATTGCTCGTGTGAGGTCAGTGTCGATGAGTTCGAAATTCGTATCGCTGGAATTCAACGAAAATCCATTATTTCCGTTCGTTTAATTTTGTTTCGGAATATTTAGGCTTTCGAAACGAGTCGAGAGTATTCTCGTATCCCTGTTGGTGATATTCGAACTCGAATAGCAAAAACGATTTTTCATAATTATAACAACAACGAAAAATAACACGAAGTAAAAAAAAAAACATCTGAAAAATCCGAAATGATTTTGCAAAGTTTCGTAAATTATGTAAGTACGTGAGAGAGAAATTTTCGGTAAAAAAAAATACAAGTGTATTGCGTCGAGCATTACGCTTTGAACATATATCAAAACATGTCCTGTATTATAAAAATGATCGTACATAACCTCTCTAGTAAACAAAATTGTGTGATGACCGGTTTCGTTTGTCCGACTTCCGGTTAGCACAATTAGCTTTAAAATGTGAATAAAGTTAGGGTAAAGTGACTGACATTCTGGTACTCCATTAATTATTAACACTTTTCATTATTTATATCCTCGATAATCCTTGAACTGCCAATAATTAAGTACCTTTACCCCATTCGCTTTCCCGATTTTGGAACGATCAGTACTAAACGAGTCTTCCAGATGGCTAGGATTGTAACTTAGTCTTACGGGGTCGCGAGAATGCCGTTTCAGTTCGATCATTATGGTCTTTGCGATCGAAAAGTGAAAGGGGAAAATCCAAAGGAGATTTACATTAGAATATCGCTTATCCAAAGGATATCACACTCTGGACCAAGTGAGCGGAAAATCCGGGATTGCGAGCGCGTACCGGTCGGAATATCAGAAGCACGTCAATGAGGTTTCCATTATCGATCTGGACGGTTACTCGGTAGGTTGTGTTTACAAAGAGCATCGTGTATTGTCGGAAGCGAAGAATTTCATTACTGTCTTCAAATCTCTTTAATTTCATCGCGTTTCAGAGATATCGAAACCGTTTAGGAACATATTTTTTCTTTCAATCTTTCAAAAGATTATTGAAGATCTTGTGTTTCAAATGAATACAATCATATTTCCGTTCTGTAAACAAAAAAACGAATAATCATATATTTTTGTTGTTTCCAGTCTTAGATATCATTTTTTGATGCCAATGGGATGAAATACATTTGTAAATTTGAATAAATCAGATTTTAGTAAAAGAGACTCGATGCAATGACGACCACGATTTTTGTTCATTGAAAAAAGAAAGATATCTTTGATGCGACGATTTTATTTTAGTGGAAAAAAATATTTTCCCGCTATTGTAAAATCTATTAATAAATCTTTTTGAAGTTATTTATTGTTTTTTATTATTTAAAGTTATTATTATTTATTATTGTTTATAGTTTATTTATTAGTTATGATTTATTACTATTTAAACTTATTTAAACAATCTTCTTTGTGTTGTAAAGTATTCTTTAATAACCAGCAATCTTCTGACTCTTCAAGAATAAATATATTTCGTCTGTAACGAAAATGATTTTTCCCACGTTTCCATTGCCAGATTTTAACAATGAAAATCATCCAAATGTTTTATAGGAATCTCCTTTACAGATAAAAAAACTTTAAAATATGATTTGGAATACTTAGGGAATTAGGAAGTTGAAAATGGAAAAAGACTTTGGTTACGTTTCAACGTTGCAAGCTTCAGCCCCACATAATTGCCAGCTTTCCCGAGCTGCTGAATATGTAATTTTAAACACGCAATATTATTCCGGACCAGAAAAATATGAATTTTTTTACGCTCAAATAAAATGGCTAAATGATTTTTATTATTCACGAAACATTCAAATACGGCTGGTTCCGTAGAACAAAATAACGCCCACGATCATTGATTTCCCGGGGTTTTGTGATAAAGGTTATCAGGCTCGGATAAATATTTTTCTATAATCCCCCTCGTACAGCCAGGGGCAAAAGTTTTAGCTATCCAATAATAATCCAAACATCCAGGGATGGTTAAAAAATTACAGTGATTTTTCAACGTTGTTTTATTATATTTAGTTATGTAATATCCCCAACGTATATTGACATTATTAGCCATTTTCTATATTTAGTTTGTTTTTTTGATATATCTATAAAAGGTTAGACGTGTTTTGGTGTGCATGGAGATTCGTTTGCTATCGAAAACGATAATGCACTTGCTCACGCATCGGTTGCTTCTTCGTGATTGGTTTGGCGAAAAACAACAACGTAATCATGCTTCAGCCACCGTATTTACCGGACTTGACCTCCCGCGACGTTTCGTCTCTCCCCAAAACTGAAAAGAGTCACGAAGAATGTATATTTGCCACGATCGAGAAGACAAAGAGCGGATCGCTGGGAGAGCTCGAGGTCGTACCAAAGCAAATATTAGAAGTCCTTCAAGGATATAAATAACCGCTGGCACAAGTGTATTATATCTGAGGGATATTACGTCGAAGGGGACAAAATAGATATTTACGAATAAACAAACATTTTTCGAGAAAATTAAAAACGTCACCTTTTTTTTTAAGGTGGTAGTAGTAGGAAATTAGGAAAAGTATTTTACTAATTTCCTAATTAAAAAAATATGGGAAATTAGAAAAAGTATTTTCCTAATTTCCTAATTAAAAACATATGGGCAATTAGAAAAAGTATTGGGAGGTAGGAAAAATGAAAATACACTTTATTAACGATACACACAATTCGTTGCTTGAGTAGACATTTGGTTAATCCACCAGTCTTACAAGCTCAATTGCTCTTTTGAATGGAAAACAATTTAGGTGGTAAATACTTTTGCACTAGACTGTATTCGAGGCAATGGAGCTGAAGTAAAAATCGAAGTGTAAATCACAGTCGTACGTAGAATTGGTGGCTTTAATAGTTAATAATGGGGCGAAATAACGTTTGGGGTATTACGAGGAGGATAACTCTTCGACATACGTATGTGTGGCTGGAAAATAGTTCGAACGGTCTCTGAATCGTTATGGTACAACGCCAACTCGTCCCTATCCAGATTTATCGGATTAAGGCACTATAAGCTGTGCTATCGGCTGGCCCGTTTTCAGCGGGCGTTATAAACCTGTTGATTTTATATTCAGTAAATTCTCTCCGTTTCTCCGGGAGAGTCAGAGAAAGAAAGCTACGGGATATGGAGAGGAGAAACCGGTTCGGGGATGATTCGGAGGTCCCCAAAAGACGTCCGAGTGGTACGAGATATGCCACAGTGTAAAATAGACCACTGCGGAAGTATCGGACCGTGCAGAAATGCGACCGGGGATTCTCGACTTTACGTATCGTCCAGAAACTGGCTGTTGCCTCGTTCTAACCTAACCGGGACCTTTTATGGAACAGACTAGGTATATCACGAAATCTTTTGCCGAACTGAACATTGACGTTTCCTGAATATGAAATCCCGACTTATTATTAAATAATACGTTTCCCGTCGTCAAAGATATTAATAATTGGACGCAATAATATAATTACATTTCTTGTAATCGTGTGCTCCCCGTTTTATCATCGTAGCATTCTTTTAATAATAATTACGACGCATGACGATATAACGGAGGACATTGTCGAATTAATCATTTCAATGAGATTAAAGTTCGCAACGTTGCGACGCAACGAAAATTCATTTTCAATTTCTCTATGTTTTTAAAATTAAATCGTAAGTAAAATTTCTCTATAATTATACAAATCTTTATTGTGATAACTTAGAATTCAACACTGAAGACAAAATATATATTTCGCCGAATAATGGATCTAGGGATATAAAATAATGAGAAATAAAATTTCATTGCGTCGCATAGATGCGAACTTCACGTCCATTCGTTTCAATACACTTTCGTTTCTACACACTTGAGGTTTCCAAAAAAGCGAAACGCGTCATTTTTTATTTCCTTGTTTGCTACTCGTTATTTCCCAATCTATTCACCGCAACTTTCCTGGTCATCATCGGTAGTTCCCCGGGCTATTCCTTGTCAGATTCCGAGAAAGAGAACGACGAATCAGGACTTTGCCGGACTCGTTGCATCCCGAACTTTTTCCAACCTGATGTTATCTAGAGAAGGTGAATCAGAGGGTACTTTTTCTCTATTTAAATTTCTACACAAAAGTAGCGTTTCTCTAATAGGAATCTTTCTCAACATCGTTACGTCGCCAAACTCAATGGGCTGTACTACTGATCCTACCAGAAGTTCTCTAGCTAGGGTAACGAAAAAGGGTAAATACATTACCAGGAAAAACATCGACGCGAAATTTGCTATGGGCTATGATAGAGAAGAGGGAAAAGTGGAGTAAGGATGAATCGCAGAGGCTGCTGCATATCCTATTAGCGAAGAGTGGGTGACCAAAGAGGTCAGGGTAGTCCTCCGGGGAACGATGAAATTTTTAATTAAGAGATAATTGGGAGTCTGGATCAATGTCTTGGTGAGGTCTCTCTCTCTCTCTCTCTCCAGGTGCTGCTGCACGATATTCCCCTCGTGAAATTATTCTTTTGGGAAAATCAAGAGTGAAGCATCGAGGGAAAACACGGAGTTTCGACAAATAAATATACGGCCGTAAGAAATCGGTTACTCAACGACTCGTTCTACTTATTTTGATTATCCACACTTTCTACAAATATACCTACATTTCCGGCTCGCAACAATCGAAACATTACTATTCGTGTTTGCACTCGTAATCGTCTTCGTTTCGCATCGTCTCGAATTTGATTTTATCGGGCTTAGAAAAAACGTCGCAAATTTTTTTTGTTTCCATTTCCAAAATATGATTCTTGTGTATTCTCATCGGATACCTAAAATCCGAATCTTCGAAAATTCCTTCTTTGCAGCCGTAAAGGAACACAACGAAGTAAGAAATGAAAAAAAAGCACGTTCGTTGAGTTTCGATGTTGAAATTTTCGTACCCATCGATTAATTAGGTAGTATTATCGAGCACGGGCAAAGTGACGTTAATTGTTTGCTTGAAAATTTCTTTGCTTGCACAAATATTTGTTTCTGCATATAACAGCCGAAAATCTCGAAAAAAATATATGCTAGTAACGAAGAAACGTTAGTAACCAAAATTGGCGAAACAGATATTCTAAAAATTGAAAAGAATGAATTTTCGTTGCTTTCCAATTCTTGACAAACTTCAAAGTCATCAGGTAAAATTGACAGTCGCGATCTGACAATTCGCCAGCTTCCGATCGATTCCTCTTTTGTGGTGTTTAATCGTATCTCATCCTTTTTCCACAAAACGCGATCGTCCATTCATCCTCGCAAATCGTAATGACGCCTGCTACGGCCAAGATGTAGGAACCAACGTCGTTGTGTAAACGCGACGAGAAAAGTCTCGTCGAAGAACTTCGAGGCGTTTCACCATCGTTGAGGTACGTCCGCTGAGGGTAAATTCCGGCCACTTTTCCTCATCCAATTTCGACGTTCATACTGACGTATCTCGTATACACGTTGTCATCGGTTTATTTCATCGATTCACTTCCTATTCGATTCCGAGATCCATGGCTCTTCGTCTACCCTCATCGCCCCAACGTTCCTCTATTTCCTCGACGCTTTCTCGCGTATCCATCCGAGTATCGACAAGAAAAACTTTTCAATTGAATGAGGAAATAAAAAAATAACAAAAAACAAAAAAAACAAAACAAGAAAAGTCGAATCCATCTCTATTGGGATGTCTATGGCGGTGTATACGCGTCAAACTCGTAGAAATTTTTCCCATCGGGGAATTCTACGTTTACGTGCTCGAATGGCCGAGATCGTTCGTAGAATGGAAATTCGTGGATGCGAGATCGACTGCACGAACGATGCACGGATATTCAAACGTGTATACGTGCATCCGTGTATACCAATTTTCCAGACAGCTTCAGCGATCGATGACAGGATATTGAACTTTCTGCATCGCGTTGGAGGGTAAAGGAAAAAAAAAAAGAACGACCAATCTTCTCCAATTCCCCAATGTCGTTTTCTTTGACAGCCCCGTGCCACGAAAGCTATTCGAAACTTCGGTGTCCTCGCTGGACATCGGAACCCTACAAACGCAAAGATTTTCAATGTCACTTGAGGGAACACTCCTCTGTGACGGTTAGACATATATTAGCTTTTTTCATCATTTTTTTTAAAACTCCCTTGATCGTTTATTTTTTGGCTCGATTAAGGATATGTCTTCGACATACCTTCGAGCAGATTCAAACAAATTTTTATTGACGTTGAAACGATAGTTGAAGTACGATAAATAGCAGAATGAACGCCCATCCGAAATGTCCATTTTCCTGATGGGACCGAAAGGTCTGGTTTGATAAGTCCGAAAAAAAAATTGACCACACTAATTCCACTATAACTCCGTAATTTTCATAAATTAGAAAATACATTTTCGTACGCGTATTTTCGAAAGTGCGTGCTACAAGAAAATGAAAAAAAAAAAAAAATTGATTTTGCGAAGCCGCCTCATTGGAGTTATCCCTTAAGAAAAAAAAAACAATGAAAGAAGAGGCTGTAAAATGCCTTCATTGTTATTCTCCTCGAAACATAAAAGTTCGCGCTTCCGTGTAACCTCATACGTACAACAGTTTGCATATGAAATATGCGTATACGGTATATCGTGTTGGCACAGCTTGTTGCTGCTGCTGTAGCATTACAGCGGGTGAATCTTTGGCTAGATGGGTTCGCGCATTTCAATCACGGGTTACAAGCGGGCTGCGCGCCCCAGTAGCCCACCATCCGCAATCGGCTTTGTCGAAACAACGTTACCCAATTTCCATAAATCGCCGATTACTTCCGGAACCCGTGGAAGCATCGTCACCGCGAGCAGTGTGACTTCGTCACTGCCGCTTTGTTACTTGTCACATTTATGTGAACGCGTATGTACGTGCAGCTTATCCTTTTGCGCAACTGTGACTGCACGCGTCCATGTATCAGGTCTACCGTACAATTCTGTCCGTTTTGAAACAAAACAAAATACAAATTTTATTTACCGTCAATCAACTTTATTAAGAATGTTCTTGCGCCATAATCACAATTAAGTATAGAAAGTAATGGCAAAATCATCAGATACAATTTTTTAAATATAATTGTTTGTAAAATTACGTGAATCTTCTTGAGCGTCATATTATAACGTATGAAAAATTGGAAAAGGTTGCACCGGTTGGTAATCGAGATATTCGATTACCGACTTAAAAATACAATTTTTACAACAAATGTCACGATTTCTAGACGGTCAAGCTTACGTGTCAAAAATTGTGGTCATAGAAACGAAGGTAACTTTCCAGTAGACCTAATATATACGTCAAAATAACAAATACCAACGGAGAGATGAATATAGAACCTAAAATGCTGATGATAGAGACATGAAATTTGGACGGTAGGTTTCTTCTATGATATCGCCATAATTATTCAGGATTTTCAAAAGAATTCGTCCAGAACTTACGCGAAGGACGCTTAGTTATCATTGAAAACCTTCATACCAGTCGTAATTAGTCGTCATATCCCAGCATCTTGTTGCCATGAGGAATTTTGGTAATTTCAATGAACCCTAATTATGGGGGATAGTTTTGAAACCCAGAACTCTTCAGGAACTTGCACAAGAGACCTCCACTTCTTGTGAACTTTGTACTAACGTGTACGAAGTCGCGAGTAAAATCTTTACTATGCGGATATACGCATAGTAAAGATTTTATGAATCACTGTTACACGATTTTCACTTGTTCGCTCGAACGTGCGCGAACGTTTCTCGATTTTGATGCTTCCGTAAAAAAGCCTGGACGAGCACCCAATTAGAGGAAAAAGAAGGGCACACGTACCCCCCTAATGTTGTGTATTCCTAAATCCTCGATTGCGTTAAGCCCAAACTGAATTCCCATTGAATGAAGGTTCCGGGCTACCGTGATCGAATATGGAGAGCAAAGAGGTGAAGTGACAATTACACGTTGCCATTCCAATTCGTTCCCTGAATTGGGAGCTTGCCAATGCATTGAGATGCAAACATATATGTTGGTATGTACTTTCGGGGTATCAGCAATAATTGATGGCTTTCATGTTTGCATGGTTGGAACCCAATGAAAATTAATTATTTTCGGTTTCGGCTGATCTCGCCCAAATATCACTCAAACTGTTTTGCGTCAGAGATTTTTCACCACAATTTAAGAAAGGCTTTCAATTCGAAAATCCCTTGACAGTGATCGTCGTTGAAAAACAATAAAAATACAGGGCAAACAATGAACCGAAGAAAAAACAATTGACATTTGTACTATTGGAATGAACGTCTTTTTTATTTCCTATTACTATTAATGTTATTATTTTTATTATTGTTGTTGTTATTTTATAAAATCATGGGCAGGTACAGGTCGTCGCTGTTATTTTTTTTTAGAAAAAATGGTTTCCTCATTTAGCTCGAATCTTCCACACGGGAAAACAGTAAATGAGAAAAATAATTATTTCACTGCAATTCAATGATGGAAACCTCAACATCACGTAATGATTTCACTCGAACCAACCAAGCACTGTGTCCGATCCGTGAAACGGGACACTTTTTGTCTGTTATATCGATATTGATTTTCACGTGACACGTGGACATCAAAATCATTGTTTTTTTCGTTATGCGCTAATCGAATACTTTTCATTCGAAACTTTCAACCCTTCTCTTTTCCATTCCTCTTGTTTTAATCTAGCTCTGATGAATTTTTCAAAAATTATTAACATCCAGTTTCTTCAATCAACCGCAATTCATATTTCGCACTGAACGATACATCGACTTCGCAACGTGATTCGAGTTTCGATATTCTCGGGTCGACAAAAAACGTTCGTATACGTTCGGTACTTTCGAAGATTGAGATTAAGTCAAACAAGGTCAGAAGTCTATTTTCGACTCGGGAGCTCACGAGTTTGGAGCGGCCTTGCAACGAGTAAAGAAAATATTTGGATAAGTGAATCGTCGGATCGCTTTACTTCGCTATCAGTGCGAGTTTGCAGTTTTGCGATTTCTCACCCCCTTCCCCTCCGCAATCCCTTCCCACCTGCTCCACCGGCAATTCTCTTGCCAAAGAAGTATCGGAGATTCGCAAACGACGCCTACCGATAGGTCGTATTCTCGGGGACTCGGTAGAACCCGATAATATTGAAAGTTAAAGTAAGTGTTCGCGTGTTAGGTAAAATTTCGTTGTAGCCACGGAGCCCTTCTTGGTCACTCTTTCCAATCTCGCGATTGCCCGATGACGTTGCGCACGCGAACGGAAAGCTTTGAACAAACTCAAATACACTTCATTGATTGACCTTTGCCGTAGCCATTTCTCACGAAGAGGAAGAAGAGGTTGCGGGACGGGCAAATGGGAAGGGGAAAAGGGGGGAGGGGTCAGGGCAGTCATCACGATGTATTTTCACTTGTACAATGTATTTTTCCGCAGTGCCGCGTTTACAAGCCTCCCCTCCCTCTCCCCAATGGCACAACAATTTCTCACTTTCGCGTTACGTGCCTGAGCGATCACGATCGATCATGATCAGCTCGACGTGCAAAGAAGGTCTGTCTTTCTCTCTCTCTCTCTCTCTCTCTGTTTATCTCACCGTCTCTCTTCGTCTCTTCCTAAAATTCCCTCTCTCGTTCTTTGAACGAAATAAATGTAAAACCGATTCATAAAGTTACCGAAGCTCAAAGAAAGATTGAAACTCGACGAAACAAAAGAGAAAGAAATTTAAATGCAAAAATAAAAAAAAAAGAAATACTTTTCTCACGATATACTTTGATCGTCAAATGAAAACACTCAATCTCGGCGTTTCAATTTATTGCTAAACTGGGGATTTTTTTTTAATGATTGTAACACCACAAACACCTCGCGAACTCTGAGGTATCGACGAGTTTTTATTTTGATTGTATTTTATTTTTTTTAAATAGCACTGTGTTGATTTTTTGGAATTTTATTGGTTCGTTTTGAAAGTTTTTGAGAGATTTTTCCAATAATTGAATGTCGAAACGTTGGCAATATTTTTTATTGTGGATATTGTTCGGTCCGTTTCGCCCGTCAAAGTAAGGAATGCGTTCCCGAATTGCGATATTGAACATTTGTTCGGTAAAAAAACGTAATATCATTTCTTTTGAGAAAAAAAGGTATTACTCGGTTCGACGAAATTTCATTGTTCACAATACCTTACGAAATATTAATACGAAATACAAAAACACCTTGTTATTCAAAGTTGTCATTGTTGCGACGTATGAAATAATTATTAAAATAAATTATTGAAATAAATTTGATAAATGAAGGGACCACAAGAAATGTTCTCTCTTTTTGCCAATATCAATTTTGTTAATCGATTTTGTACAGTCCCGTTAACAACTAAGCACCGAGAAAATCCGAAACGAATTGGGAAAGAGGGAAAATCATCCCTCGTTTGAACGTCGCACTGACGGATGAGACGATGGTTCGATCGATCTCGAAATTTCAATTGCGTGTGCGAATCCAAGCTGGCAGATGTGCGAGATCCCTGTCACCATAATTTTCCCATTTTAGCTGTTTCCATCAGTCCTCTGAGGTTGTAACGGCTCAGGTGGACCACGCTCTCGTTTCGCCATTGCATTTTCCCTCAATCTTTCTCGGTCTTCTTCGTTTCGTCATCAAACAGACTCGATTTACTGCGCATGCGAACACCTGGGAGTTCTCGTTAAGGTGTACAAAATCCGCGTGCGGTTCGTTCGCCTCCTTCGGTAAAAAGAACTTTCTCCGGTTACCGGAATTCCAACTCCATGTCTGTTTCAACCCGTTTCACAGTGCTACGGTTTTCCCAACTGCTATTAGCGTTCTTCTATTTTTTTTTTCGAAAACACCGAACGGTGGTTACCCCGAATATTTTTCGCCTTTGCCCAATCGAGCGTTTTCACGTTGGGAAAGACGCTTGGGAAACGTTCCGGTCGTACGTTCAACCGCGATCAGCTTGGCCCATTGGAGACGCAACGACGAACGGTAATTGAGAGCAGAAAGGAAAAATAAAAAGAAGAGAAAGCGTTTGAGCGATTGAAAAATAAATTTGAATCGAAAGGCTCGATGAATCGTTTCATTGAAGTGAATCGTTGATGGAGGTTTTCATGGTTTTTGATCATCTTTCGTCCACGCATCCGCGTATACTCGTATGTCGGTTCCTCGCTCTTTTTGTGTTGAGTAAACGTGTGCAAAGGCGTTATTCGTGGCTTCGCCTGCAGGGGAAGAGCGAAGATAGCTTTTCACTAAAGGAGAGAAACGCCGGAGTGTCGCATCAGCATTCGTGCAATGCCATGACGGGTCGGGAATGCTCCCGGGCTTGTCTAGCACCGTATTATACCGGAGACTTTTGTACGTATACCAAATGTACGCCGAACACGCCCGGCTGCTCTTTTGTCACACCGCGAAGAGGAGCAAATGTGATAAACCACGAGCCTCCATTTTCGCTATGTGTCATCATCGTTGCCATCCTCCTTTTCGCATTTGCCTTCTTTCGTGGTTGCGCAACAAAACAGCCACGACAAGAAGGTGGATGATGATGGAGGGGGGTGAGAGTGAAGGGATACAATGGACACGGCTAATGCCACGAATGACGAAACGGAACATCCTCGGCTCACAATTATCTTGTGACACGACGAGAAACCCGCCGTGGATTATTACGATGGACGGACAAGTCAGGATGAACCGGTGTACCGGCGGAATAATCCTGACGACGATGGAAATCCAAATGACTCTCGTACTCCCTTCTTCTTTCGAAATTCGTGCGGTCTTTAAAAGCCATCATTTTTCAAAAAAGTACAAAGTTGATCGTTTCGTTGCTGCTTTTCAATGATTTTTCTGAAACTGAATTTTTCAGTGAGAATAAAAGTTCCGGAGATATTTCTTTGCGACTAAATACTGAGTAATTCACTGTTATTAGTGACAAAATAATGAGTTTATGGAAAAGGAATTTCGTACGGGAGGAATTTCATCAGCTAGGAAAATGGGATCGAACGATTGTGCACGTAAGTTATTGACGAGACTATTGGAAAACACTATAATCGTATCAATGTAGCGTTATCAATAGGTGAATTATTTTTCCACGAGAGTACGATGAATCGTCAAACGATGTTATAAACATCGTTTAATCTTACTTTAACGTCTTGAAATATTATTAATACTCTCGAACTTCACAATTATTTTATCGCCGATATAGTCTCTAACGCTTTCCAATATAAATTGTTGAAAGAAAAATAACGTTTCTTTTGTTCATATTTAACGTTTGCGGGGAATTCTTTATTCGCATTTATTTTTATTCTCGTTTTTCGTAATCCTTCTTAGTGGCGCGTAACGTTAATTTTTCCACACGAAAAGCTTTACAAGTGGTAAAAAAGCTTTTTCGTTATTCGATATCTATAATCTTGAAAAATTTTACAGATTTTGAAGCGTCGAAGAGCAAACAACCGTCAGTGACCCGTCTCGATATTTTTTTTTTGTCAAACTATCGTCGTCGATGACCTACAAATGGACATTGTCGATTTGCCATTGTCCTCAATGAAATTCTCGACAATGTTCGTTTGCGCGAATAGCGAACGCTTTGGATCGTACAGTCGGATATAGTCCGGTATAGTCCATTTAGACATACGGAAGTCCCATTTACTCTGCGCGCTCGCGCAACCCCCGCGTCGCATCCGTATACAACCTTTGTCACTTGAGATCGCGTGGGAGATCCCTCGTCCCCTCTTGCCCTATATTTGGTCAACCCTCGGCTGATGAATTACGCAAACGCAGATGTATATGCACGAGGGAGGACCTAAATGACGTTCGCTCATCACCTCAAGCTCGTCTATACCACGTGAGAAATGTTGCCACGCGCGGAGCGAGAATACTAATTAGTCGTATTGTACACGTTGCTTTACGAAACATTAAAAAAAAACAAACCGAAACAAAACAAAACAACGAGCGCGTTTTTTTTTTTTAATTACGAAAACATTCGGCTTGCAGTATTAACGGACGTTGAAAAGTCGACGTTTTAAGATCGCCAAAATTCTTAAGAATTTTAGGAATTGCAGTAGGTATTCAATAAAATAATATTGCACAAATTATTTTCCAATTATTCACTGAATAATGTAGTTTTTATAAATATATAAATTTCACACGGTCACCTCAGGGCAAACGGCTTTCGCCGAAGTTAATCACGAGTGAATCACCCAAAATTCTGAAAAATGATATCATCAAGATTCGGGGTCAAGCGATTGATCGGGTTATGTTTCAAATAAATATACCTCTTCGCACTCAATTTATAAAGCGGTGAAACATTTATTTCAATTCTGGATTAATCTTTGTTTATTGGAAAAACCAATACACATTGAGTTTTTAGATAACCGTTGATTTAAATATAACTGTCGATTATTAAATCATTAAATTTGTGAGTCTAAATATGCCCGATAAGATCTAAACTCGATAATTCAGGGTTGCTAAAATTCAATTTTGGATTGAATTTTAGCTCGATGGTCCATGCGGCGATAGTTCTACGAGCCACGGTCTTTTTTCAACCTTTTTTCCGTTAGCTTTATGGAATATAGTTTGCGAAAGATTTTTTTTTATTTAAAAACGCGGTAAATCTTGTTCGTGAATATTCAATTTGTTTCGTACGTGAAAGTTCGCCGGATCTACGTCTTGCCGATTTAATTTAGCGAATTAGCTGGGCTCGTATAACAAGAACGTCCAACGCGACGAACATGATGACAAAGACGATGAAATTGTTTAAGAAGGTTGTTACTCCACGCGGTTCGTAGTCTCCTCTCATCGAGGATAAGACTTCGCACGAGCCAATCCTGTAACGCTTCGTCACGTTCTCACCAAGAATTATTTCGCTCCGCTATAATGCACGTATAGAGAGAGAGAGAGAGAGAGACACACACACACGCTTTTATGTAACGCTCTTCGTACGAGGCATTAGAAAATCCCATCGTCTCGAGAATGCTCGATGCGTTGATGGATCCCGTTCTTTTCGCAATTCCAACAGCTGTTGGCAAACCCGTTCGATCCAAAACGTGCCTGGTTTAAATGATAAAAGCAGCATCAACGGATCAGCTGACTTTTTACCCAAACCCCAATTTTACCGTATTGTCCTTCCTCCTAATTCACGGTTTTAATCGTTGGAATTCGCTAACGTGTTCAACACAGTT
The DNA here is from genome assembly GCA_030523105.1 of Ophioninae sp. A BG-2022a. Classification (NCBI taxonomy): domain Eukaryota; kingdom Metazoa; phylum Arthropoda; class Insecta; order Hymenoptera; family Ichneumonidae; species Ophioninae sp. A BG-2022a. The sequence continues at coordinate 31,887 of JAPYZI010000782.1, forward strand.
TGCAATTCGTCGAAAAAAACTTCCGATTTCATCCAGGACATTCGCCTTTCCATCAAAAGAAGACAGAAGTACGACTGCCTCAAAAAACCTACATTTATTATTAACAACGATAGAAATAATAAATGTAGGTTTTTTTATGAAACCGTTTTGCGAGGTTAATATAGAAATCGATCTTGCGAGGCTCTAAATTTTGACTGGGGTTTTTACTCCAAACGTCCAAAAAATGTTTGTACGGCAGATAGGACTTAACGTTCGGTTTGACGAGACGCAGATAGTCCTCGGTCCATACGTGCTTCGTATTTGGGTCATCGAACCGAGTCTCACGTTGCCTGCGGTTTCTGTTCGCCGGCATGCAAACTACAGAGTATTCTGCCGTTTCAGAATTGGCTCGGGCTTGGAAATCACACAACGAAGAATCCACGCGGAGATCGTTTACTATAGGAGTACGTATCTTGGAAATTCACGGGAGCTTCGATTTTCAACTATCGATTTGTTTTCCACGATTCTCCATCTCCCCCCCCAGAACTGGTTCGATGAAACCAAGAAAATCATACGCGAAAGAAAAAATTAAGGGTGTTTCTAAAAATCGTGAAACCGAAAAACAAGAATCACCGCCAGAACTTGAAATTTGCCTCTTTCGAACGAAATTTTGTTTTCCATTCCTTAGTTCCATAATTATCCAAATTGCTTTTTGTTTTTCTTTTGTTGTTAATCGCTAAATAAAGATTCTAAAAAATGTTGGGTAAAATAAAAATAATAATCGATCAATAAAAATCTTCCAAAATTGTATATAAAAAAAAAATAATAATAATCGACAAATACAAATCGTGAAAAAACCGTGAGAAATTTTAACTTATTGAAAAACGTAACTTTCGTTGGGTACGAACGGTGAAAACTTTCGAGTCGTCCAGGTCGAACGTTCATCGGAGGACGAGTAGATGGTTTTAATCACAACGATAACTCGATCGACGGACGGGTCAAAGAGGACCTGGGAATAATCGACGTCGATTATAATAACGTTCAAACGCGGAGCCTAGGGCTCGCGAAAACAAAAATTGATGCTTCGAATGGAGGCCCGTTGCGCCGAGGACGGGAGCCTTCACCGGGATGAAAATATTCATGCGAAGGTATAACAGTATTCGATAGCGACCTACATAATGAAAGTATGTATGATCGGGGATAGAAATTCGTAAAATATTCATTCGGCTTTTCATGCAAATCGTTTTTAACCGCAGAGAGAGAGAGAGATCGGAAGAGCCATTTTTTCTCGCTATCGCTCACAATGAAATGAAAAACTTTAATAATTGATTGATTCTGGAGCAATTCGCGGAAAGAAATTATAACTAGCAGCTCCGACCACTACAACGATGGGTGACCGCATAGCCAATACATAAACTCGCTTTCTTCTCGTCTCGCCGATGGAAAATCCATTCGCTCACCTCGATTCCAATCCAGTCGCAAATCAGTAAAAATTCATTCCACTTTTATTGATTTTTATCGACATCGGTTTTACGCAGTTTCCCCGTGCCCTACAGAAAATTGAGCTAGTGATCGCGCGAGCCTCCAGTGACTGCCAAAACGCGTGGGACGATAAAAGTTCGCGTGGGAAATACGATGGAACATCGAAAGAAAAACATTTCTTCCGTAGCGAAATAAAAACGTAAACGTTCGCCCTAGCTTCCGAGACTTCAACGCAAACATCAGTTATACCGTTCTCTGCAAACCCGAAACATTTTCAACGTACCTTCCATACGAGAGTGCTCAACAAAAAAAAAACAAACAAACTGAAAACGGGAGTAGGCGGCCAGGCAAATAGGCAATGCGTATATAATGGGCGAAGGGGCCACGTGAGAATTGTCACGGCAGTATCAGCCCAGAGATACTCGCTCGTTCACTCGTGAAGCGGAAAATGCAAAAACAAATAAAACGGATGCACCTGTATTCGACCCGTTCCTTACGCTCGCTTTGTGTTTGACGAATGAAACAAAAAACGCAAAATGGGTTAAAAACAAGAACAAATTGGTCCCGCGAGGGTTCGCGATAGTCTCCGAAACGAATAATCGAGCGTGCGGCTGCTGTCTCCGATTCACTCGATACACGTAACCTCCGGACTTATTTTTTTTTCTCTCACACTCGACAAAGACTTTTCGCTCGCGTATACCCGAACCGTATTTTGTTTGCCCAAATTTTCTACATCTCGCTGATTTTTTTGTATACAAAAATAAAGTGAACGAAAAACTAAAAAACTAAAAAAAAGAAAACACAATTCTCTCGAATGAAAAAGGATTCCGAGCAACGCGCAAGCGAATATTTCACACAACTATCAAAAATACAAATATGTCGTATCTGTCCAACGTCCTTCGGTTTACCAAATTTTACTTTTCGTTGTCTCTTTTGTCGATTCGTTCCGGAAAATCCGAGTCTCGTTCTTTTTTACACGACGTTACGCGATTTTTGTTTTTTTTTCTTTTTTTTACGATGGAGAAAAATGACGAATGCTTTTATCGTGGTTTCGGCTGGAAAAACCTCGGGCATATTTGGCACGTTTATCTTACGTCGCGACGGATTTTGCGGTTGAACATGATAAAGGGAAGCTTCAGTTCTGGATTCTAAAAAAAGGCGATTTTCGAATATTTTTCGTAAATGCCTATTTCATGGATCAATGAAACAAAATTTGATAAAATGTTATAAAACAGACTACTTAAAAATACTAAGCCAACGGAAAAAAAATACAACATAATTAGTAGATTATACCAGAATTATCAAAGCTGTCGTGACAATTCTGCTTAATTGCGGATTAAATTATGCTGATTTGAAACTTGGTTTATTTTTAATCGAAGAATGACCCTGCGTCCTTCTCGCGACTCGTGGCTTTGCGAATTCAAACGTACCGACCATTTTCGGTATAATCACCTAATGGCTCGGGAATGTAAAGGTCCGCGCGGAATAGTAGCACTTTATTCGCGTCCTTTGAAATACGTTCTGACCCACGAATTCGCTACTCGATCAATGCGATCGTGCTCTTTATCGGAAATGGAAACCCCCTATGTAGCTGAAATAACAGGTGGATCATTGGTCCGTGTTGATTTGTCAGATACTCAAAAAGCGTCGCATCGCATCGATCGACGTGTCGTATCGTGAAAGAATAATAATTCTTTTTTTCGCTAATTCGTCCGTCGAATTATCGATTTTAAGAAAAATTCCTAGTTAACATCCGTTCGCTCTCTAATGAAGTTATAGTTTGCAACACTCGAACGCAACGATTTTTACATGTAATTTTTTCATTTTTATAATTACCGTTAATCGTATATTTCATATTTGTTGCAAATTGCTGAATACGAATTCTCAAAAGTGTTTTCATGATGCTCATCGATCAAATATGCGAAAGGAAATTTGTAAAATAAAAAGGAAAAACTTTATGGTTTCGTTCCAACGATGCAAGCTTCAAAGTAATTCTTTTCTATCCAGTATCGGTTCATCGAATCATAAAAATCAGGGACAACGCTGATCTTGACTTCTCGGAAAGACTCTTCCACGATCTTTCTTTTCGCCGTCTACCCAGTGAGCCATAAATACGGCAAAAGAGATAGAATCGAGAGGATTAACAAAGAAAGCAACTTTTCAAAAGTTAAAAACTTCTTCGAATAAAACGAGAAGCCCGCGTAAATTCAACAAGTCCGTGTGCAGTGTGAGGTGAAGGTGAGTGGAACGAAGCAAAGAAAACACTTCGCAGTTGTTCACGTAGTTCAAGTTTTTCGATCGATGTTCATTGAGTCGCTCGAAGCGTCGCGCCCTCCAAGCTCAGGCCTAAAGGATGAACAGTGACGCGTGAAGAAACATTTTTTAAAAAAAAAGTGCTCGTAGTTACGAATGAAAATAGAACGTGACAGGAGGGAGATACGTATTCACTTCGATCAGTCTGAAAACAGAAGCGAAAATAATAATTCTTTGAAAAAGATTAAAGACAGTGCGCGAAGTCGGAATTGTTTCTGTTTTTCGACACGAGAGGTAATATTCTTCAGCAGCAACGGGACTCGAGGCGCGAGGGTCCCGAGGACCCAACGACGATTATCGTCCCCTCGAGAATTCGGAAGGTATCGGCTCCTGTTCGACGAAAAATGTGAAGAAACGCTCCGGTCGAACGACGACGACGAGGACGACGAAGGCGACGACGAAGTTTTCCTCATCGTCCCCGTCATCGTCGTTGTCGAACTCTTCCGCGTCACTGGAAAGGAAAAACGGAAGTATCGAAAAAATGGTCGCTTGCGTCTATCCGGTGGAGAATACTCGAGCGAAGAAAGCTCCGGTCACCGTGACGAAGGTGCATCATGGAAAATCGTCGAGCCGGAAAAAGACGAAAGTCCTAGCAGCAAAGGAGTCGAAAGACGACGAAACTCACCGGAACTCCTCCAACACTTCTGTCTTCAATGGGAAAACAACTAGTCGTAAGCTCGTCGAGGCGAACACTGCTGCTGCTGGCACAACTGTGTCTACCTGCGTCTCTTCAACTGCGAACAATGAGGTAGGTCCTATCCATGGACTGCGTTTCAATCTCTTTCACTCACTCGTCGCGCCATCCCCGAGCCTTCCTTTGTTTTCAAGGGCTCTCTTTAACACCTGCAACGGAGAGCTGATTTCCATGCTCCAACCGCCGGTGCTCCATTTTTATTCACCAGACTTTTTACCCCTTGTACGTCCGAATCCGCGGCGGGAATCGCGCGAGAGCTGTGTGGGAGGGTGGCAACTATAGTCATCGTGCGCACGGGGGACAAGTCTTCTTCTTTTAGTGCCTCTTAAATAATAATGTGTAATACCGGAGATTTTTTTCATTGGGACACCTTCTCGTGAGGAACTTCTTCCAAAAATTTTCTGAACGAATCAACTCGAATACCCGATTTGAGGGTTGAACCCCTCAACATCACTGATGGCTGATGTTGAAATTTCGGAGGCAACGCATTATCGAATAACTTAGGCCAGCTGGATCACTCCGATGTATTTTTGGATCCCTCACGATAATCGGTGGTTTTAATCTGCACAATAAAATTGATTTTAGTATCAACACGAACTTCTTATCTCACTTGCCTTCCCTTGGGAATGCATTTTTCTTTCTTCTACCAAGAAGAACTCCACGTTTGTTTAATCCGTTTACGAAAATATCGATTACCCCCAAAAACGAGTTCGAAACTCGTTTTTCAGTGATACAAGCAAGGAAAGTCTTGATCAACGTTTCAGTCGGTTAAAAGATTTGATTCTTGGTTAGAGCCGAGCGTTAAAATAACGAAACATCGTTAGTATCGTTTCATATGTTACATTCGACAATGATGCTAGTGTCCCGACGTTGAACTTCGTTTCATTTGAACCTTGACATAGAAGCGATAAGCTCGCCCGATGATTGACCGATTTTTGCAAGAAACAATATTCAAGCAAACTGATCGCAGAGAGTAAAAAGCAGCTCGTCAATGTCTTCATCAACGCCACTATAAATTGTTGGATGTGGATATGGCAAATTAGCTTCCATAGTTAACCTACTAAAGTTAGTTTAGTTGTTCCATGAGTGTCCATTAAACGATTTCAGATTACCGGATCAACGGGGAATAAAATGGAGTGCAATTCCCTGGGGAAACGTTACCAGGAATGATTTCGGCGTCTCTACTCTCTTCCTATGAAAAAACGAACGCGAGCGTTGGACAGCACTCTATTTTTTATTCGCTCTCGGAATGTACGTCCTCGAGGCTTTCACGAGAATTTATCGCACGATTGGAGCATTCTTTCAACTTTGTACAGTCCTTCCGTTTTACCTCTTCCATCTCCCGGGGGTAACGAGGATTTGCCATTTCGTGGAGTCACGTTACGTGTGGTTTTCCTTCGCGCGCATCGGGCACACTACCAACACACATTTTAAGAAAAGTTGACAACTTCCGTCACATTGTACACATCTTTCATTTGACAAAATTCCCAGTGGAAATCTCGTCTGGATTTCCGTGACGTACAAAGAACGGTGGCACTCGGGGACGGAAGCTTTTCTTTCCTTCTCCCTTTTTGGCCTGTCTTCCAAGGCCAGTGTCACTTCATTTGCCGAGGTGTGAACTTTCGTCAGGTTCGATTAATTTTATTCCCCGGTGAGCAAGTTCGATCACATTGATATTGGGATTGTGTTTTAGGTATTACAGGAACTATTAATATGATCAACTAATACTAATCTTGAGTCGCAAATTTTCAATCTGCTTTGAGTCTACCAATTTTCTTATAAGTAAAATATTCCGATATTCAGGTAGTTAGCTTTGTAGCAAAGATAATGTAAAACTCCTACTTAACGTCGTTACACATACAGACCGACCTGCACGTGAGTTGACACAGTCCTTCGTCTTACGCATAAAATATTTAATGAATTCGATATAAAAGTATACGATCTAAATAATGAATTAAATGCTAATTAAATACGTCGGGTATTTTCAATATTAATTTTTGACTCTGCAAGAATGGTTCAAGATTAATATTATCCTCGATATAAAATGAAATCCTTTTAATTTCGCATAATTTTCAAATAAATATCTAACTGTCAGCGGTGATCCACATATCTCGAAATCATGGAACTAATCTAAAATCCTTTCATTGCACATACTCAGATTTTATGAACCACATAACTCTCGTACGAACTCTTATTTGGCAACGAAATAACCTTATCCATAATACATTACTTACGTAGCATAAAACAAAAGGTCAGCGAAATCAAGGATTTACCGGGAGTGAAGATTGAGCGTGGTGGAGGAATGAGAGAATGGAAAATTCGACAGAATTTTCGAGGAGGCAAAGGAGTATTTACGGTTCATTGAATAAATTTCGAGTCGGTGATCCTATTCCATTTCTCGATCCCATTCTCTCTCGCGACAGTAATGAACATCACGAACATCTTCTGGTACATGCTCTACGCGAGGAAACATTCGTGATCCCTACACGCGTGCTCCATGACTACGATCGAACGTTGTATAACCCTCAAATCCTTTCAAAGAGAATTGTGGTATTTCTCGCGGGACGGGACCGATATGAATGTGCACATCCGAAGATGATGATTTGACAATGTCGTGAATCGTACCATAAATTCGGTGGAGACAGACCGCTTCGCTGTTTCTCTCTCACGTTCTATTGTCAAAAACTTCTTCGGAGGGTTTTGAACGTCGCACCGCTGGATCCAACCCAGCCACTATCCAAAGAGCTCATCCAATGCTCCTCTTGTTCAAGACGATGCCAACGAATTTCCATACAGAATTTGGTTCACGTGTACATTCGTCGACTACCCTTCGTCCCGATTTCGTTCGTTGTCTCGAAATCGTACAATCTTAGTGCGCATTTCCCTCATACCACACACACACTCCGTCCCTCATAACCCCCCTTACAAACGTTCGCGTTAAATTCGTATTTGCACGCTTCGAATGCATCAAAAATTCTTCTCCAGCTTTTCCTCGTCTATGTATCATGTATTTTTTATTATATATTAAGATTTTTTCAACGCCTCGAAATACAATCGCACACTCATCACCCCACTGTTTTCCGTTCCTAATACAGTCCTTGAAGTTTCGTGAACAGCCGATATTTCCGCGTGCACCGCACTTTTCCTTTTTACGAGGAACTAGAAAACTGACGAAATCCTGCAACGAAAACTCAGAAAATTAAGGGCCCCACTTAATAATCGACGCAGCACAGTATCCAGTGCGCAGCTGCAGTCATCGGTCCATGAACTGACCCAGCTCAACGACTTTAATACAAGACGTCAGTTCCACGTCATACGTCGATCAATTTTCATGATGACACGAATATGGATATACCCATGACTGCATCTACATTGGAGTACACAATACACGACACAACTCGAGCTTTCCGTTGGAAACGTCGCTCGCGCACAAAACCATTTTAATTTTTCTTTTTTTTTTTTTCAATTTTTTCAAAAACTAATTCTCATTCCGCTTACCAGTCTTTCCTTCTCCCCCTTTCTCTTCGTCTTTTGGTCTATTGTCTTCTCTCTCCCGCGTAGTATTTAGCAAACGTGTGGGCCGTGAGGAACTCGCCATCGACCGGGCTGTCATATGTGTCTACTTCATCCACTTGAAAAAGAGCTTTCCACCTATTACCTGTCCGCTTCTCCCTTATGAAAAGGAGTTGGCGAGAGAGAGAGAGAGAGAGAGGGAGAATGGGAACAGGAGGGTACAAGCGTTCTCTCGATAAATGTTCGCGACAGAATTAATTTCCTGCTCGCATTTGCAAAGCTCGGTTAACGTGACGGCAAACACAAGTTCCCAGTCGAGATGAGAGACAGGTTGAGAGTAAAAGAGAGAGAAGGAGTGGTGCCGTATAGGAAGAGAGAGAGAGAGAGAGAGAGAGAGAAGAGACCGATGGAGAACAAGGGAAAGCCGTCAAAACCCGGTCAAGATAACGCGCTTGAATGAATCGCTTTTGCCTTTGCTTTCCTCTCGACAAGTATACAAGAGCTTGACCTCCCCCTCTCCCTGTTCTTGCACCTACAATGTGCAAGAGGACACGGCAGAACTCGCGGCATTTACTATCGACCGTACGTGTATACACTCGTGCCTAGATATATCCTCCCACACATCGAGAAACTTGCCCGAGAACGTACGAGCATTTACGGAACCGAGCTTTTCCAGCCACTCTCCGTGAACGTCCTCAAGGCTCTTTCTATTCGCGGAAACCGCTGGTCGGAGAATGGACAGACAAGGGCAGCTCCAGTGGACTTCCCACCGCTCACATCTAGCTCCGAGATGTAATTCTCACTCTCCGCTTTTCTACAAAAGTGACAGGAATACTTCGATGTGTCACTCAGCCCGAGGAACCGGGGAATCCTCTCGAACACTTCGCTAAACGCTCTGTCATACTCAACCAAAACTTCATTTGCGATTGCAAAATACTCGGGCATACTCGTTCGTAGTTTGATTGGTAATGGTTTGCATATACGTGTCACCAACGAATCGCGGGCTGTCCAAATCGAATATCATTTTTGTTCGGCTGCCTCGTCCAATCTGGTGAGTCGATCTTTAATGAAATTTCACATCGGTTGGATTGATGGTTATCCAACAAGATTTTTATAAAAATGATCATTGTTTTCAATACGATTTTATATAGTTTGGAGAAAAAACAAAACATTTCTCATTTCATTGTAAAAATTAATCGAAACGGCTTTGCGCTCTGTATTTCTCGAAGACATTGTTAATGCTGTTCCGTACTGCGCACACTACTCGTTTGCCTATTCTGCCAAGCTCCACTCGATCAATCCAAAGCGAAGAGAATTCTCGGAAGGATTTATTTTCACCTAGCAAACTGTCGCGAATGAAAACTTTTACCGCTTCTGCGTAAATTTAGTAAAAACGGACGGGCAAATTGATACAATTTCCGTAATATCAAATGTTATCTCGACAACATGTCCGAATTCTATCAGCTTAATTATAGTCAAAATCCCACCAGCTTATTATACTGGATTAAAAGTTATTACTACCGCATCGAGAGGACATTTATTTTTAACTTTTCTATTTCTATTCGAAAGAAGAACAGAGAAGACTTAACAGCAATCAGTTAGGATGAATTTATCGATTTTGACCAATGATTGATCGAAAATCCTCAGTTTTAGTGATAGTTCGCAGGAGACTTACGGGAATGACGAACGCGCTGGAAACTTTCGACGCAGCACCTCGTTACGTCGGTAATGACAATTTTGGAGTTTTACGCAGCGAGTAACTACCGGCGAATGGCGCGCCCCGCACGCGAATTCGCCCGCGGTGTCTCGACTTTTCGGGCGAAGAATCGTGGCAGGACAATTGCCGAGCGCTCAGTGTTTATTTACGTGCGGACTCTGTGTGTTTATGTACGTGTGGTTTCGTTACGAGCGCAGCGTGGAGAAAAGACGCGCGTAGTTTCGTCCCAACGAAAACACACACGTATATATACGTGTGTCAACCGATACTCACATATATATAAGAAA
>JAPYZI010000783.1:0-66720 GCA_030523105.1 Ophioninae sp. A BG-2022a
ATAAAATCATTGTATTCCAAAATAAAGCAGGCAAGATAGTTTTATTTCAGAAAAGGTAAAGAAGAACATTATTTTATCTCAGAAAAACGAAAAGAAAAAGATCGCTTCATCCCGAAGAAAAAAAATTTAAAAACTTATTTTATACCGAAAGATAGAAAACTCATCCAATTTAAAAGAAACCGTACAAGCTGATGTGAGTCTAGTCGTGTTCATCTCCGTTTTTTCTATGTCGAGAAATACGGAATCCTGATTTGCCAATTTTGCATTCGAAGCATCTACTTATTTTGCTGACTTCTCCAATAGGTAGCATGGTAATTGATTTTGATTGAAAAAAAAAGAGCTTTCTTTTTTGGTCTCCTCGACTTTCCAAAGCGGTCGATGAATCATCGCTGTTCCTGGCGCCCGGATAAACACGCGCTACGTCCTACCTGCTGCCTTATTGAGGTACTCTCTCTCTCTCTCTCTTTCTCTCCCTCTTTCTCCTTGGATGAAAAGTTGACGACGTCTGGTCCGTTCTTTCGACTCCTTCGCTTCGTAAGTTTGCCTCTCTCTATCTTTCTCTATTGATACCTTTCTCTATCTCTCTTTCTCGCTCTCTCGCTGTCTCTCAGTGACGTTTCCTCGTCCTCTCGCTCTCCCCAGCCCTCTTTCATCTCTGTCTTGCTCCGCAGTCAGCAAATATAAATAGCGTATCTCGTGCGTGGACCCCGTATACGATCGTTTGAGACGGAATCCTGGGAGTTGGTGCGTCTGTGTGCGAATGTAACGCTGCTGGTCACGCGGGGCCGTTAATCGACGTGTATGCCGTTTCCTCCGTGTCCCAAGGAGCGTGGCCACAAATGCGTGTTGTATACCACCCTGGGGACTACGCGCGTTCTCCAGTCTGATCTCTTTTGCCATATCCACCCGAAGACCTCGTCGCGTCACCACTTGAGAGTTGCAACTTTTTTCTGATCTCGTTCTCTCTGTCTCTCTATATCTCTCTTCCCCTTGGATAAAGTCTACTCTTCGTATTTCACCTTCTGCGCGCGGAGAGTGTACTTCCTATAGCTGTAACTGACACCTACTCGAAATGGCTGTACCGACCCAGAATCACAAATAACTCAATGCCCAAATGAAAATCCCATTTGGGCTTCACTTCGTGACCGAATCAACGCTGACGAAAAATTTTCGATAAAGTTTCAAAAAATCATCTACACGATACACATAATAAATATCTTCTGAGAAACTATGAGGATTCTTCAGAAAGTTTAGCCTAATCATAAACTTTGAGCTTGTCGAAAGACGAATTATCGTATCCAGGAATCGTGAACATCAGCGCATTTTGGACGGAAATGCATTTTTGGAAATAAAACTGTTTAAATGCCACCCAATGTGACGTCTTCGGAAAGTTCAACCTGATGGTAAACTTTGAGGTTGTCGAAAGCTGGATAATTATATGCAGAGAGTATGAACAGCAGGTTTCTTTTGAAGTTCTCATCAGCTCATCAGAACATCAACATCTTGAAGTTCTTTTTCACGCGACAATGGGTCACGTTAGTGATACCTTGTGGCGTGGCCGAATCAAGCTCCGGAGGATTCTAGCGTAGCAAACTAGCAGAGGACGAATTAAATCATCAATATATTCTCATGCCTCCGCGATGTTTGGTAAGATTTGACCTTTGTCGAATAAATACAGCAGGTTTCATTTTCGGGCTATTATCTTCTGAGCACTCCTGAATTCGACGCCATGAGAGAACGTCTTCCCGGAAACCATAGGAGCTGCAGAGGCGCCTCTTCCAATGCCTTCCACCTTTCACGTGCACACACACTGAGCGATAAAAAATGTTTGCCCACTTTGTATTTTTTCATAGCGTTTTCTAGGGATTTCCATTAACGCGTATTATTTGTATTGTCATTATCATTCATCAATGGAGTTGACATCAGCGTACTCTATGGATGCTGGAAATACTCCGTCATATTTCCAAACAAATCAATTGGCACGAACATTCTTTTCTTCGGAGAATTATTTTACGAAAGTGATAAGTGTCAACATTTCTTGAACCAGTAAGTGAGTATATATCGCTGATATAAAAATTAGTATCTGTACTTTTCAGTAAGAATGGAGCCAATAGGCTTACAATGCTATCCTCAGACAAACACTGTCATTTTTGTTGTTTTGTCTATTCTGTGTTTTTGAACGTGAAATTGACGTGAAAACAAGAAAAATCTGTTTTTTTGGGACCTTTTTTTGGGACTTTTTAGGGACTTTTTTGAAGCGCCAAGGGTACACGAAACGTTCCAGCATTAATGTAAACCTTCTCCATTATCTTGGATCCTTGTCTGTTTCAATGTTTCAATCTTTAATGTTTTCTTTCTATAAAAATATAAAGTTTGATACGATATCGTCAATTAATATATATTATAGAATGCTAATTACTTAGTAATTGATAATAAGATAAATAAATAAAAAAATGTTTAATTGATATAAACAGCGAATACTTAATTAATTAAAAATATAGATAATCAAGTCATAGTAAAACAATGAATTGATTAAACCAGCTAACTCGGCACTAATTAATTCATTAAAAGCAGTTCACGAATCTATTTAACAATATCATAATTATTCATTTCAATTTTAATTAGATTCGTTTATTCTTGATCCAGAAAGTAAAAAATCCTGATGAATCAACAAACTGATTCGACGGAATTTTCAAAATTACATACCGGGAACAAAAAAACATCGTAAAAATAAAAATAAAACGACACAACTAAGCCGGATTTGTCCGCTTCGAGATTCCGTTTGGCACATTGGTTCACGATTTTTTTATCCGCCGAAATATTGCATTTTTTGTTCGGATAGAAAATTCAGAGGATGCCCAATAGTTGTGAGGAAAGCTGAATATAAATAAATATATGCACGTAAAAACATATATTTTGTATCAGTTCGGACGAAAAGATTCCTTGATTCGGTAGACAAAAGAGAGATTTGGGCTACGCCCAGTTGTCAAATAAATTTTGGTCAGGCGAGGCCGTAAAATGATTTTGGGTTCGCAGTTCTCGACGTGGCGCTTGCCAAAAGATTCAAGAACACGAAGACTCTCGGAGATGCTCGTCCTAATGGCCCTCATATCGTATACGTATACGTATACCAAAAGACTTGGCTTCTTTCGAGAGTATACGGTCTTGGACATTAAGCGCTATTTAGTTTCGCAGTAAAAGTCATCCAGACACCGTCGTGGGATATGCGCTGAGGGAAAGACGCAAATGACGTAGGCGTCTTTATATCGATGGGAAATTTTTTCGATGAGAGGGAGAGAGAGAGAGAGTTTATCCTTGAGTCCCATAGGGAAGAGACCTCGAGGATTCTAAGGATCCCCTTGGAGATACGAGCCAGAAAACATACGGAATATAAGAAGAAAGAGAAAGGGAAAGATAGAGAAGAGGGGGCGAGAGAGAAAGAGGGAGGAAGGAGGACATGATAATTATATCATTTATTATGTTCATGTTTAATTTTTGGGCAAATACATCGATTAAATAAGATCAATGGAATAAATGTTTAACACGTTAGTAAAAGCAAATGATAACATAGAAAATACCAACAATTTACAAAATAAACTAAATATATAAATCGCTACACAAATAAAATATAAAAATAACAAAAAACAAAAATATTAACAAAGAAAAAAAGAGGGAAGAAAGAAGTAAAAATACAAAATATAGGTAGAAGGAGAAAAAGAACGAGAGTGAAGATGAGAGAGAGAGACGGAACGCTAATTCCTATCCTTGTCGGAGAATGGAATAAAGGACGCGTGAGATCGCGAGTTTCGTGTGACTCTCAGATCATCAGGATCCTCTGGGAGAAAGGACGAGATGAAGAAAGAATCTTCGTCACGCGTTTGCAGTCACTCTCCAGCCAGGTCCTCTCCTGCGGCTAACTAAGATCATTTTTTTTGCCGTGACGTTTTTCCCAAAAATAAACGTGATCCGCGATCGTTTCAACCCCGTCCAAGGAAGTTTAGGGCATACGGTATCGTTATCTACTTTCGAAAAAAAAATCCCTTTTTCGGCTTCAGGAGACCAAAACCAAATCGATCGTTGAGTCTCTAACATTGGAAGGTACTTCACGAGATTGTTTATTAATTGTTAATGTTAAATTCATTATTTTTCATTAATTATTAATCTGTTTAAAATACTTTTTATTGACACGTTATTAATTAAACTATTACATTTGTTAACGATTAATTATCAATTCAAGTGAAATATACTTTTTATCATGAATTATTGACGATTAAGTTAATTATAATATCTTTTTAATTTCAACGATACAATTAATCATATTTTTTAACGCAATCTTGAAACTTGCTGTACAATTTAATCGATGTACGAGAAAAATAATATTTTTTTTTCTTTATTAATCATACGACCCATTCCTTCAACATGATTTCTTCTAAGATCCTGACTTATCGAGAAATCACAGATCGAGTTGTGAATGCAACGTGACACGTTTGAAAATCATGTAAATCGGAAATTTTAAATTTTATGAAAATGAATGAATTACACGGATGAGGATTAGTACTTAGAAGTTCAAGAGATCAGTCGCGAGTAAGAGAAGAAAAAAGGCGAATTCTTCGAGAACCACGAATGGATGGAAAATCGAAAAGCAAAGTGGGAGGAGCAGATGGCGAATAAGGTGCAGAAGGATATCGGGTGTCTAGGTCAGCCATCGCACATACACGAACCGTACGGCACAAATATATATCGAGACAGGCTTATTGGAAGCCGCTCGGATATCCCAGGACTCCTTGAGCTCGCCGTATATAAATAAACACACATCCTCGAGACGACCTCGAGGAACGTCCACCAGATAAATCCATTTGAACTCCGCGAGAGAGCTCTGAGCCTTCCGAGCGTCGGCAATCTTTTCTGTACATACCTGTATGTACGGAAAAGATTGGGAGCGTCTTGAGGGTTGTTTTTCGCGGTCCGGGAGAACGTAGAAATGAACAACCAACGGAGGCTGGCGACGGAAAGGGAATGTCGCGAGGAAGGAACGACGAGGTCGCAAAGTGCGGTACACAGTGCACTGCAAATCCTCCGAGTGCGCTATTTCAACACAGCTGTGTGCGCATCATTCGCTTTTAGTGATTTTCACGTCCGTGGCACCCTGAAGAGTCAACTTTACGATCATTTGTATTCGTTCGAATAAGATGAAGACCGCTTCAGCGAGACTTTTAGTAATAATCAATCAAAGCGAATTCAAAAGTTAATTGCCCATACTCGGAGCGGTGACCGGATATTATAGGCTACCACTAGCAATGGACATATAAAAATCGCTGAAATTATTGAAAACTTGAGGAACTATAAAGACGGTGATGAACAAAGTAAGATATTAATAATTTGTATTTATTATTTGTGTAATCACTTAATTTATTAGTATTTAGAATTGGTCATAATTATTCTCTATATAATAATTGTATAAATTATTTATATAATAATTATTATATAATTTATTTTATTGATTTTACATTAATTTAATTATTGCAATTATTTTTGTATAAAAATATTCACAATGAATATAACGTATTCGATGATTCATTTATTTGTATTCACGAATTATCATAATTATTCTTTATGTAACACTTATATAAATTATTTATATAATAGTAATAGTTATTTAATTTATTTCATTGATTTTGTTTCGATTCAATTTTTCATATTATTTTTTTATTTTAATTTTCACTATTATCTTTCCATACAAATCAACATAATAATTGAAGCACAGTAAAATCCAATAAATAAATAATATTGAATAAAAATTAGTATAATATAAAAGTTACATTTAAAACAATAAATTAAACAAATTAAATAAAATGACAAGAGAGAGAAAGAGCAAAATACTCAAATACTCAAAGACCTTCGCACGTCCCACGCGCAGCGTCCCACCTTGTAGCTCCGAATCGGATTGCACGCTCTCATGCAGAAGCATCAACGAAGCGCTGCCTGCTGCTGCATCTATGCCCAGGAAATACACGTATGTACGTGCTCAATATCACAAGACACGTCGCAACCGGAACGCAACGAAAAGGGCCTTAACACCCTTAACTTCACCCCATTAGGATAGCGCCTGTGCGTACATACGAGGAGTAGTGACTTTGAGGTTGAGGTTATTGAAAAATATTAATAACCTATTTGACCTTGGGATCACTATAAAAAATACTCCCAAATTCAAATTCTTGAAAAACTGTTAGCCACAGACAGTTGAAGTCATTTTACAAAACGAATATGAAATTCGAGGCTCTCATTGACCATTAGGACTCCCTTTGACACATTTTCCAACAAACCCAATTGAATGTTGCTCTTAAAATCAATGATCCGTTCGGCCTTCCCCATTTATGGGTCCAATACAAATAGGTTCATTTCCCCACATCCCTCGGTCGAATACTTCGTCCTTCAACCAAGGATCCTCGAGATATCTGGTCACCGCTGTCACTTCACTTTCCTCATGACGCGCTGACTCCATTCGGCTCTGCCTAGCTCGACAATGGATATAGGCCTACGTACACGTGTATCTGCGTACATATCAAGGGAGCGAAGACTACCCGTACGAGAGTTGCTCACCAAAGAGGGCGGTCGAGGAAGGAGGGAGAGGGGAGGGGGCGATAAGTCAAGCGACCTTGAAGTTGGCAGACAAATCCATTTGGAAAGCTCCTTTCCTTGTCTTGCTGGACGTACGGTGCACCACTCTTGGATTTTGTCTTACTTGCCCGTACACTGACATTTCTCTACTCATCCTCTCTCCTTCTCTTTGGCAAGCCATCTCTCAATCACTCTCTTCGTCTGCGTCTTCACCCTCTCGGATCTCCGGACCATCGAGACGAGAAACGCGGCGGGTGGAGCGGAGTGAGGGAGGAAGAGAGAGATTCGCGTCTGTACAATTGCTGCTCGAGACGGGGTGTACCGAGAGAAGAATGTGGGCAAAGAAAGAGAGAAAGATAATGTAATGCTATAATAGGGAACGTCTTCTTGCAGTTCCATCAGAGAAACGTCCCACGCGCGTTACTGTTTGCAGCTCCTTTTCTTACCGTTTTTTTTTTTACGTGCGCGTGCGTTTCTGTTTTCGTTTTTTTTTCTCTCTTTTTTCTTGGCGTATTTTTGTTGCTCGGTTGCTTCGGTTCTACCGCGTCCCCTCAGTTCGAGCCTCGAACTTTCCGATAGTCCTGGTCAGCCTCGCTCCAGTCATGCTAACTCCTTGGCTAAATAAATCCATTAGAATCCCAAGTCTCGTACGTGGTCTTGACTATATACGAAAACCTTCTGAGAAATTTATCGCATCTCTCTCTCTCTCTCTCTCTCTCTCCTCTCTTTCCCTCATTCTTCGCTTGGTTTCTCCAAAGGATATGTATTCCGGTCTTGTGTTTTACCAGCTTCTTGGCTGCTCCAGACGGGACGATACCGAGTGACTTCATCACCCAGATCGCTCGGTGTACCACGAACGACGCGTATACATTGACCAGACGTTAATCCGGGCCGTTGCTAGCCTTGAGAATCACCCTCAACATCGGGTTAACCACTGGGTAGATAACCCCAGGGACATTACACATCGCACGTCACTGATTGATCGTTGCTGCCATTCTTTCCTTTTTTTTGTTTTTGCTTTTCTTTCGTTTGTATCTTGAAGCTGAACACATGTTCAACTGGGTCGAGTGGAATCCTGGCTGATACAGTCAAACGTAACTCGAGACTGGTGCAACTTTATTCGAAACTCAGGTGACTATTGTCCGTTCTTTTTTCTTTTTGACCTGTTCGATGTTCCCTGATGGCGACAGTCTTTATGATATTTGTATAATCGTTCGTTAAGATCGTTGATTGGATAATGAAATATCGCTATTTGCAATAAAATTGTTGCAAATTTGAGAATCTATAGGTGTTGATAGAGTAGTTACACATTAATTATTTTAGAATTTTTTATTAATCCATTTTATAGTTGAAAATTTATAAATTGAACACGGTTGTTCATGGAAAAACTTCTCCTGGTAAGAGTTAATTGTTGCACAACAAACTGTACTAAATCGCCGCAAATTCTGAAAATAGTCATCAAGATTTAGTAGACGACCGATCGATTAAGTTAAGTTTCAAATAAATAGACTGTGTTATCTCGTTTGGCAGGTAATTTATAAAACTTTGAACAGAAATAATTTTTTTATTTTCAGCAATTGAAATGACCCACGAGTATTGAATAGAAATCTACGATATGTTCACTGGGATCTGCTAAATAGTCACTAGTTATCAAATATGTCAATACAAAAATATCCACCAAAATTTGCCGATTATTTTCCAAACCTTATTAGCATGCTTGAAATATAGAACTAAACATTGATTACATTAAGAAATATCAATTATCGATTAAATACAAAATGGTTTTTTTTCGAAAATCAACGAAATAATTATTTCATTAAATAATACTCGAGTATCTTGCCTTCTACTCCTTAAATTTTTTTAATTTGGTGGTTAGTAGCATACCCAGATTCACAGAGGATCTTAAGGCCCAAAAAGCAGTCTAACATTTAAAAATGACTTGAAAAAACAATTATGTCAACAAAAAATGAACTTTTACCTCCATTCTTCGAGTCGCTTTGAAGCGAAACGACCTTGGAATGAAGGCGATTCCGGCACTCTCCAGTTTGACAATTTTGTAAACTTCTCGAAAACCTCTGTCTTGTTGGGTAACTGTTCGAGTAAGGAGTGCGATCGACTCCCACGTAATCCCCACAATGTCTCTTACCGTTTCAAAGAATGAGCGACGTGTTCGGCGGTTCGTCGATTGCGAAAGGGGACCTCGGCATTGACCAGGCAGATTTTTCTTTGGTCCGAAACGTGTCGAGAATTTAATTCCGCCGCCTCTTTCAAAATAATTTCCGCTGCGTACGAAGAGGGAGTGTTTGGGTTCTTTTTCAGTCGCATCTCGAGACTAGACTAGAATGACGAATCGATAAGACGTGTTTGCGAGCACGAGGATAAGTCAGAGAAGAAAGAATCGATGCTGCGAACGATCCTACTCTTTTCTAGCCATCATTTTTCTCCATCCAGAATACCACCATCATCATCATCATCCCCCTGAAAGACTACGCGGAACGAAGCGAGAATCCGCCGCGATAAATAAAAGATGAACGGCTGAAAAACAACGAGAATGCGTGCGGGGTGAAAAAAAAAGATAGGAAAAAAGGAAAAGAAAAATGTACGAAAACGAATGCGCGTATAATCGTGTGCGCAGAAAGTTGGCTTTTATTAATTTCCTCCAGTATGATTGATGATAATTCAACATAATGGGTCGGGCCACAGGGACTGGGGCAATAATTCATCGTTGTTCTTGTTGTCGTTGTCTTTTTTTCTTTTTCATTTTCGTTACGTTCCTCTTTTTTCAAGCCCCTCGCATTTCGCTGCCGCGAAACGTTCGCGCGCATACGGTCGGAGCAGGATTTTACAAGGGCATGTTCGCCATGCGGTAGCAAAAGTGGAGAACAGCGACACCCCCTAAGAAAATAAACTCGGCCGCGAGAAACTGGTACAATAATTTAGAGGGCCCATTGTCGATGCTGTTCCAGGTATAATTTCCCTCCCGGTCTCTCAACCCAACTCCCCTTACCCGCTACTCCTTCATCCGCCGCCTCGCTCCTACCACCTCTTCTCACTCTCTTTCGATTGCACCCTCTTTCCGTGACTCTCCGGCACTCTTTTTCGATTTTTCTCTGGCCTATACGGTCGTTGCAATGATTGGTCGATGGGCTCCAGTTTCACTGCCCGAGGGACGAGCAATGCCGATGTTTATATCGAAACCCGTTTACCAACAAAGTGGCCTAACCCACATTGTACTCGGAGTGACAAGACTGGACGACTTGCGCCCTTCTCTTTCGCGCAACAGACCCCGTGTACATATCCGCATGCGCAAGCTTTCATACCGGGTTGACTGTTAATGTAGCTCGCGAGAGCAGCGAGGAAATTAATATTCTCTGCCTACCAGCTCTGGCTAAGAACTCCTAGAATTGCCAGTGTCGTTACCGTCACTGTGGAGCGGCTACCACCTAGTCTGGAATTACGACCGTATTTACCTATCATACGGTATTCACGTCTGCGTATTCTTGGTCTTCGATGTTATTGATTAAATTCACCCAAAAGAAGCCAATGAGTCCTTGTTGCGCGTGATTTGCGACAAAACTGAGTTTACTGAATTATTTGATAAACTGGATAGAAATTGTGATTTTATCCACGAGGCAATCGAAAGAAAAGGTCTTCAGTGATGTTGTGAAATTAAGGATGTTTTCTACATTCTTTTTTTTCCAGGCACCATTTGTCTGAGATTTAGTTCTCGTCGTTTTAAATTCGGACAGAGCATATGATGTTCTGTACTGTACGGTATATTCGATAGAACCGTGTCCTGCACAACTCAAAAACTATTTGGGAGGAAGTAGTATTAATAAAAGATTAACGAATACTAGAGAACATAAACTTTGATGCTTTGTTATTACTAACTGGTCCAGTCGTCTTCACTATTAATGATCACTTGGCATCTCCGTGGCATACCGTTGCCTAATTTTATGCGTAAACTGAAAACAGAATGGACAGGTGCCCGATTTACTGGCAAAGTATTCGCAGAACTCGTCGTTTATGATAATTACACGAAGAAAATGTGAGAGCGGTAAAATAATTAGATAGAAGGAGGGAGGGCAATGAAATTTCAAATACAATATCAGAAAATGAATGCAGAGACCAGAGTTTTGGTTACACGGTCTGTTCGGTAAGAGCGTATTCGGCGAAACTCGCCAACTACTTGGAAGAATGAAATAAAAAAAAGTCTACGTATACTACATACTACAAACATTAATGCTTTATCATTAATAAGAGGTTCAGTCACTTCTATGATTAGCAATCTAGATACATATTTGGGACATATTTTCCACTAATTTTCTAGCTTAATCATGTCATAAAGAGTTCCATTTTTCCAATCCATCCGTTTCTTTCGCCCAAGTAACTGTTTTTTCGACGTATATTTTGAACGATAAACCCAAAAATAAAATAAAATAATAACACACTTGCATGGCATTGTGTACCTTTTGTACCAATATGACCACGGCGCCCTTCGGATAACGCGCAAGTCCGCGAAAATTCTGAACGTTGATGAGTACGATATGAGTCGAGGAGAAACAAACAAAGCCAAGAAGGGAGACAGAAGAGGCACACACAACGACGCAACGGTGCATCTAATCTTCGTGCGGTATCTTGCCAGTTACAGTTATGCCCCTGGGGACATGCATTTCAGTGCGGAGCGCCATTGATCACGGAGATGATCTTGGGGCGGCGTGGCGCGAGCGGGAGCAGCCAGCGGAGCAAACCGGACAAGTCGTGCGACCGATTCGTGTACACGACGGTCCTCCAGCGAGCGAGGAAGAGAGAGAGAGATAGTCAGTTGTCTCTTTGAATCCGCGCTCACGGGAGAGGTATTATATCCACGAGAGCTCTCGCGACGGCTCCGGAAATGTCACGAGGAACCGCCCGCGGGGAGCCTGAATCTCGCGTCGCGCGGCCTCACGAGCACCGCGATCTCTTGCCCAGCCCGTCACGTGTCTCTTCTGGACCGCGGCCAACTTAAGTGGCGAAAAATCCACGGAGGATTGCGACCACACGAAACCCGCCAACCCGGCGAGACTCCTTTTTTTTTCTTTCCGAGCTAGCGCCACGGATAACTGGGAATTTGCCCCGGCGGATTTACGGCCGTTGATAATGGAAGCTGCGTTCAATCTTGTTCCTACTTTTATTAAGGCAGGAAGACCATTATAGATAAGCTCAAAAATGATGCGTTTCTTATGATTTTATTTTTTTTTTTCATTGAAGGAATACATATAGAAATTTGGGTCTTAAATATGTATTGTTTCATATTTCCATTGGTTCAAAAAAATATGTATACCTTTTTCATGCAAATTGCCCGACGTCTACATTAATATTTAGAAGAGAATTTCAAAAAAATTGCCGCACTTCTGGAGTTCTCCCTTAAGCTGTAATTATCGGAAAAAAAAATTAAAATTATTCTTAAAAGCAACACCCATACGCTTTTGGTGAACCAGGATTTTTGAAACATGTGCGAAAGTCAGCCAATGTCGGCTTAATAAAATCAATTTTGTGATTTTTCATGAAAGTTTTGATACATTTGGAGGCAAAAGTAAGGATCGATGTAAATGATTGTATCTTGATGTTTAATATTCATGTTTACCTGAATAATTATAGTATATCAATTATACACATAGTTTATAATAATTCATAAACAAATTAAACTTAACAATTACATACATAATTTTATCTAATAATTTTTATATTTTGTTCATTTGGTGTAACTATTTTGATGATATCATCGGTGACCCAAAAAATTAGTATTAAAACGAATACTCGATACATTTGATTCTAGCCCTCTCACTCAACCATGAAAATTAATATTCCAGTTTTAAACAACAACAATAATTACTGATACAATAATTAAAAACCATACGCCAATAACAAATTGTCCTTTTTATCATTACATTTCACTTCCTCGTACCCCGGATTTAATTCTATTAACACCCAATAACTGGACCCGACGAGAAAACAAAAAAGGTCGTCCATCACTTTTCACACGCGCAAAGAATTCAGGTCAAACTCTTCTTCTCCAGATTCATTAAAATCTGTTTCAATGACCCTGATATCCCGTGTTTTACGCGCTATTTTTTTTTTTTTCTTTCTTTTTTTATTTTTTTACACTCATCTTTATGTATTGCAAAAATTAATTCGATTTTTTTTTTATATACGGGGTTCCCGTGGTCGTCACGCCCCCATTCGAGATCGTACAAGGTTTGCAAACTATATTTATATTCGTCGGTGTACAAAATAATTGGTGGCCTGTAATTATACTCTAATCACAACTCCGAAGATCGTATCTTCAAGTTTTATGGTGGCTTCGTTTCCCCCCCCCCCCCTCCCTCACTCGCGCTCCCTCTCTCTCTCTCTCTCTCTCTCTTACGATACATACAGGATATGGAAAAGCTCTGACCGGAGAAGAAGTTGACGAAACTTGACCGTATATGCAAGAAGGATATCGAGGGGATCTCGTTAACTGGCTATCTGCCCACGTGCCAGTAGAAACTCATGCGTATATGTATAGACGTATATACAGATATATACACAAGCGAGATCCAGCAAAGAGACGAGGGCAGGTTATTGCTTCGCAAGAGGGCTCTCTTGGCGCAATGATTTTTATCCCTTGACCTACAACACTCGGTACTGGCGCTAGGTTCTCTCCATCTTCTATTCATATCTTCCTCTTCCCCTAATTTTTTTATCTTTTGCTTTGACCATAACCGATGCGTTTTCTACAGGCTGTTGCAATACGGAAATCGAAAAGTGTCTTCTTGCAATCGTTAACGAGAGAGCGTTAGAAAAACCGGTCGAAAGACTGCATCGTTACAAAAACAATTATTAACTTACCGTCGAAGTAATTTCATTCTTTTGTAATACTTATTTAATCGTTCGAGCTGTGATCTGGTTTTTTTTTCAGGAATTAAATTTCGGATACAATTACTCAAGATTTAATATCAATGAAGCTTGATCAGTTTGAAGATTTTTAAACATACAATTGAGAGTGTCTTTATTAATCAAACGTTGCCATTCTTCGGTTGTTTGTTTTAAGTTCGTTCTTCAATTTTCATTTTTTTTTTTTATTAAACGTGCAATTTTCTATTATCTCCATTAAATATGCAGCTTAATAAGAAAATTGAAAAAAAAGTGCAGTAGAGATTTTAATAAGTGGTTGAAA
The DNA here is from genome assembly GCA_030523105.1 of Ophioninae sp. A BG-2022a. Classification (NCBI taxonomy): domain Eukaryota; kingdom Metazoa; phylum Arthropoda; class Insecta; order Hymenoptera; family Ichneumonidae; species Ophioninae sp. A BG-2022a. The sequence goes on from JAPYZI010000783.1 coordinate 13,817, forward strand.
TAAAATTCACAATTAAACGTTTATTTTGAAATAAAGAATCCATGTTGGAAACCAACAATTTCAATTTATATTTGAATTATAATGTAAATATAAAAAAATTAATTTAAAATAACATGTATATTTAAAATAACAAATTAAAATAAATAACATTACCTCAGAATAAAAAAATAAAAGATCAATAAAAAATAAGATAACCGATAGAACCTTAACGAAGTTTTTAATCTGCTGAAAAATCTATACTCAACGTGCCAACCATTTCAATTGAACAAAAAATTGGAATCTTCAAATTTCTTCGATCTAATCACGCCCGTCGCACCAAAATCATGCCATAAAGTGATGAGAAAAAGACTCAGATGGAAACCATTTTACAAAATGAGAACACCCTAAAAATCCTACTACGTATAAAAATTACTAGACACAAATATAATAACGTAAAAATTACAGATCCCCAACAAAACATCTTAACAACACCCAACAGAATAGTAAAAAAAATCAAACTTCGCTGACTCGAATTTTGTCCGAGTAAAATGAAGGCCTAGAACCTTGAAAGAGGTAAAAACCAGTAGGTTCTCCTTTCTCAGAACGCTTAAAATTAAATAAATGTTTTCTTTTCATGCGGTTACAATTGCGGTAAAATGGACTCTTGAATCACTCTGTACGGATGAGCAAACCTCGTATTCTGTGTACACGTATACACGCATATATTACGTAACATTCGCCAAGAGATAGAGAGAGCGATGCTGGAAGATCGAGTCATGCTCTTGCACGTAACTAATCACTGCTTACAGGAAATTACACGGATGTCTAGATGCAAAGGGGACGTTGAACCGCGTGCGCAGCGTTTTATCAATCATACGTAATATAAATGTCCATACATCGTTACATACGAATGTACACACAGGTAGATACAGTGGAGAACCGATTTGCAACGTGTTCAGGATGACTGGATGGGCCGTTTGCTCGACTGTACTATTTATCACGTTATGCTTAGTAAATCACGTATTAGGCGTAGTAAAAAGAAATCCATTATTTTCTGAACTCAACCAATCCCAAAACCGCCGCGAAAGTTTGTTTAGTACGATATCTTCTGTTTCTGAAGCCATCTAGTGTAATCCGATCGGAATTATGCAGACGCGGGATATAAATAACTAATGATATCTATTGAAAAAATAATGGATTTGTTTTTACTACACCTAATACGTCGAAACTTCGCAACCTCGAGTTGTAACATTGCTCGAATTTGTCCAGAAAACAAATAAAAATCATTAATGAAAGGTTGTAAAGCGAGTACGAGAAAGCCAAATACAAGATAGAATCAGTCGACTTTGTAGGATAGTCCGAATTTTCGAGTGGCACCTGCACAAGTTTTCTTCCAATCGTTGTAAAGTCATTGAATGCCCGATGAATAAAATTATAATGATTTTGATTTACTTAACAATTACTTAGTAATTCAGTTTTCGGAGTCAACAAAAACATTTTTAGTTAACTGCTATAAATACATGGCAGAAAAAAACAACGTTTATTTTATGAAATTGCGTTAATAATGTTTCAAGAAAATAAATATCGTTCTTTATGCCATGTATCCTATAGCAGTAAATAGAAAAGAGAAGTATATCGTGTACAGAAAAATGTTTATTTCTTTGAATTCTGAAGTAATGAATTCGTACAACAATGTAGGGGCAAGTGTGCGCAGTAGTGTAGATGCAGGAATGCAGCATAGTGAATTATATTTTGCTGTATCAAATTATTATCAGAATAATAGCAAATAAATTATCATTGTTACCTATAGGTAATCGAGTTTTCACTTGTAACAATCATCGATACATAAACATTTATAAAAATCTTCGAGATATCAAATTTACACTAATCAGAAGAAAACTTTATTCATTGGTGCATGCAATACACGCAAAAGTCATAGAAAGTTTGGACTTGATTTTTATTAAATCTCGTTGCTTTTGGACACGCGATACGTGTTCAACAAAGTAATATTTTTACTAGAACATTCAAATTAAAAATGACAAAACTTCGTTATGTTTCTATAAAAACAAAAAAACAAGTTTTATGATCGATGCACGGCTGTTGGATCTTCGGTTTTAAACTATTTTCGAAATATTCAGCTCGCGTACACTTGCTCCGCACGACTCTCCGCGAGTCAACAAATTGGGAGTCGATTTTCTTCTTCGGGAAGTTTCAAGGAGAAAAAAAATGTCGTCGAGCCATCTATGAGTTTGTTGGAAGGGTGGATAACGTGGCGGGTGTTCGCAAGTGTAAGTACGGCTGTCGTATATGCAATGAAGAGGAGAGGAGCGAAGGCCGATGCGAGAAAGATCGACCAGGCAGGAGGAATCGCCGAGGAGCCAGAGAGCAGCATCAGGCCCGAGTGCGCAGAAGTGAATGAATGTAACGCTAAGCGTGGGCGAGGGAGACCAGAGGTTCTCATGAATGTCGGATCCATTGCCGATGATGCATGAACGATCGTTACGGCCACACGTTTACATAGTTGGTTATTTGAAAAACAAGACGATTTGTTTTTTTCTCTTCATCGTTCACTTCATTTTAATTGCGATCTTCCCACGATTTGTTTGCATTCAGAGAGTAGCATTCGTAGCTTGTAAAATCGACTGAAACGATCGGATTCTAGACGTCGAAGAATTCCAACGTGCTTTTTGGATTAACTGTTAATCGATGTTCGTGAAAATTTATTTCGGTTTGGCAATCGCTTAACCCAAACAAACCCAAACAAATTTATTTCGGTTTGGCAATCGCTTAACCCAAACAAATTTATTTCGGTTTGGCGATCGCTTACAGTTTGGACTTCTTTAAGCTTTGAAAGTAGGAGGAAAAATCTGGTTCCGTTATAAGGTCGACTTTAATGGCAAAATGTAGAATGGGGAATGGACTGGGGAATTTAAAAAATACTCGAGGGTGCACACAAGGACACAAGGTAATTCCAAAGACTTAATAATGGAAGGGTCATTTCCGGGTAGAAAAAAGGATATTACGTCGAACGGAAGTAAAATTGCAAAGCAGGCTAGTAGTTGCAAACCTTGATCCAAAATATGTCCAATTTGGTACTAAATTGTTCTTGCTTGATCCTAAATTGAATCAGTTCGGTCCTGAATTGAAACAGCTTCGTCCTTGGTCTCGCTTGGTTATAAATTTAAATTCAGAAGATCGTGGGGGAACCCGGTGATTCCAAGGGGATGTGTGCGCTCTGGCGAGATCTCTTCGTTGGGTGGATCGCGTATGGGGTGCTGGAGATTCGCCTTTTCCTCGCGCGCACAAGCGCGACTTTTCGCTCTTTTTTTTCCCCCTCTACAAGCTGAGCTTCTGGCGGTAAGCTTGGCTCTGACACTTTTCGATCTTTCTCTCCCTTTTTCATTCTCCATCTCCCTAGCCCTCCCTCCTTCTCAGCACACGTTGCCGCTTGATTCATTGTAGAAAAACACCGAGATTTTATCCCAATTAAACACGACTCTCCACTCAATTCCTGCGAGCCACGACCGGGACATTAATTTTCCACGGAAAGAGAAGAGAGAGAGAGAGAGAGAGAGAGCTCTTCCAAGCTTCGACGAAGAGCAGAGAAGGATATTCCGTGCAGAAGACCTCGATATATGCTTCTTATTCTTCGTCTTCGTCTTCTTTCTACTTGGTCGCCGCCGCCAATAGATAACTTTGTTTCTCTTGGCTCTTTTCGCGCACCCTTTGCAGAAAAGCGTTCTCTCTATCTCTCCCTCTTTCTCTCTTTCTCTCTCTCTCTCTCTGTTCCACACGTTTCGTCCCTCGTCTTTCTCCACGTCCCTCCAGACTCCCATCACTCGATCTTCTCCCCTTCTGTGTACCTTTGCACTCGCCCTTTTTAGCCCTGCCCGGATTGCACATCCGCGCACGTTTTTTTTTTCCTCGCACTTTTCTCTCGATCGAGCTCCACCAGTTTTCTTTATTTCTCCGGCAATCTTCATTTCCTTTTTTTTTCACGTTCTCTCGTGTCCTCGGTGGTTTCCTTCGCTGAGTCTATATGTTCATTTATATTTATATATACGTCACCACAGGGACGCACTCGAGCCAGCTTTTCTTGTTTTCTTTTCGCCTCTTTTAATTCCGCAACGATCGCCTTTTACGTAGTTGCCCAGATCGACGGAGAGAGAGAGAGAGAAAAAAGGGGGCGCACCAGACAGCCGAATACGTGCATCTACCCACGCAATTACGGATCAACTATATACCTGATATTGTACGTGTAAGTGTACTCAACTCATGGATGTATGTGTACATCGAGATCGTAAGGGCGTAAAAGCCATAGTATGGACAATCCGATGCGCCACTTACGCCCTTCCATAGAAAAATGTCACTTCACATTTTTATGTATATATTTATGGTCAGCGGTCTCTGCACAGCATCCTGGATAAATATAGCGGTTACCTAAACGCCTCTTCTCGATGACGACGAGATCCCGCTCGCACGGATGACGACAACACGGTTTTTCATTCGCCTTTATGTCCAATATTACTCTTACCTACGGACAATACAAATATTCAAAAATTGCAATAATCCTCATCTCGATATAGCGGTTGAAAAAATATTTATCAATAAAAAATAAGGTTTAATTATAAATCATGAATTCCCTATGTTGAAAAATGTTGATTCGTCGCAAAATTTCTAATTACAAATTTTTATAGTAAGGCTTACTGGCAAACTTTAAATCGTTAATAAAAAAAAAAAAACCAAACGGAGTGTACTAAAAAATATCTCGTTCTTGACAATCCGTAATAAGTATTGTTCCCGAATTACTGATTACTCATTTTTGTAGTAATCCTTAATGACGAATCAAAAAAATGTTGTTGAAAAGGATGTTTATTTCTAAGTGTGAAATTCCTCATGAAAATAATGACATCTTGACAGATCTCTATTGTCTGTCGTTCCCACATTGTCCAATTGCGCTCTAAAATTGAAAGTTGGCAATTTATTCATACTCGCCGAACGTATGCGAAAAATTAATTTTGTTTCTTTTTCATCGTATATTAAAAAAAGATAAATAACCCTCAACAGAAATAAACGAGTCAAGTTCTAAGCATACGATCTTTTTCAATTCTGTCCTCATTCACGGAACAAATATTCTACAATAAAAAATTGAAAAAAAAAAAAAAAAAAAAAAAAAAAAATAGGCAGCGTATACAGACAACCACATTCAAAGATACTTGACAAGAATTCTGGCCGAGACTAACGTGTCTCGTTCTTCGCATGTATCTACATATGAATTTGCATAAGCACGGTAGACACGATTTCTTTTCACTTTACCACACAAAAACTCTCGATCGACTATTTGTTTCTTTTTTCTCCGTCTCTTTCTGGCCCTCCTTCTCTCTTCCCCTGTCCCTCTACCCCCTTCTTCCTCCGCTCCTCATTTCCGTTATGTAATTACGACGACAATTGCATAACGTCCACTACACACTCTCCTTATCCCCCTCTCTCTTCCCCCCACCCCTTCTCTCACTATCTTGGAAGTAAATGTAAAAATTGGAGAAAACCGGCTGCACGAACCGATGCCTTTCTGGTCCACGCAGCGCTGGACCAAACCAGAGAAAGAGAGAGGGATATAGAGAAAGAATGAGAACTGGAAATGAGACGGCTCGACAAATCGACACTTTGCTAGCAAAAGGCACTAAGTCACGTGACTCTACATGCTAAACGTTATTAGTTTGAGGGCTATTTATTCAGCAGCAGCTGATAAAACTAGAAAATACACGGCGATATGTATATACTTGTAATATTTTTTGTCCCCGACGAGTATCGCGATTACACTGACGTCGAAATCTTGCGATCCGATTCACGAGCAAATCATTCGTGACCGGAGAGAATGAGAGTGGGAATAGATAAAGAGATAGAAAGATGGAGAGCGATGAAACTTTTTAAATAATATCACAAAATTCACGCGGAGAGACTAGAATGTGGTTATACAGTTTGTACGGTAAGAGCGTATGCAGCGCAGCTTGAAAACTATGCGAGATAATGCATTGAAAAAATGTATTCAGGTACTGCACGATATAAGCTTCGATGCTTTTCTATTTTTATATCGTCCACACCCCTCTTCTGTTAATAATCACCCTGTAAGAAAATTAAAAACATAAGAGAGAAATTTCAGTTTCAAATTTTGATTGTTTCTTGGCCTGTTCTTGGTTCAAGTTTGACTGGAGACCCGGTATACATATTTCTACAATTGAATGAATATTCTTCTGTAATCCTTCACGTCGCAAATCTTTTCGATCGATGGCAAGTGCACTTGAATGATCGACAGTGCAATCATTTTTCAAATGGATCCCATCAAAGCCGGACCACATTTTTCATGATTTTTCTTTTTTATTAACTTGTCAATATAGCAGTTACAAGTTACGACACAAAATAGTAGAAAATTATAGCAAGCAATAATGATTTGTTTGAAAAAAATACTTCCTACCGTTTTTTTTTTTTTTTTTTTTAAATTACTACATCTCAATAAAGAAATCGAAGTTTTATTCCAACCTATACATTCTGAATTAATAATAATATACAAACCGTTGATCGCTATTAATCTCCAATACGATCAATTCTAAATTTAATTGCGAGTATACTCGCAATTAATACATCTCATGTTCGCACCATATCTAATACTCATTCGCGCCCATCGCGCAACACACCCATCCAATATTTCATTCGCCAGAGAGAATCATATGAAACGGGCCTGATTCATTCACGTGGCATATTTTCAATCAATCGAACTTCCATTTTGCACAAACGTTGATTCAATTCCCGGGTATTTTATCCATCAAGGAATTCGCGTTACGATCATTATTGCGTCTTTCTATCAATGTTCATTACGTTAGAGAGGCAGAGAGCTACGTTAATAAAGGCGTTATTAAAATTGACTCGCATACGAGCTATCAGGAATAACGTTCTCTTAAGTTTCCTCATATTTTTATCACGAGAAATGTGAGCAGGGCTGAAGAGGCATTTTTGGGTCTGAGAGATAAAAAAACAATTTGGGAAAACTAAATCGCGACTATTAATCTCGCGAAGAACGTTTTCAAATATTCGGATTACTTTGACAATAACAATAATGAAAATTACACTTTATTTTCAAAAAAAATTTAAGAAAATCAACGTTCAAAAATGTTGATTTACTTGGAACAGTTAATTGTAATGTGCACTAGAATTGAAAAGGTGATTCAATATTGATAGAAGGTTGGCAAGAATTTGTCGAATAAAAAATATTTAAATGGAAAATATATGATAGAATTACTACTTGGTTGAAAATCATCGAATGCAAAATGATTATATAAATTAAAATTAATGTAAAATAAATATTTAATGGGAATTCAAATGAAATCATTAATTCTCGACGACGATTTAATTACTTTCTTCAATCGATAATATTTAATTAATTCTATTCTAAATTCGAAAAAACATATTAATAACAGTAATATTAAAATAATATTTCAAGATAATTAATAATAATGATAATAGTATTAATATTACATTGATTAATTTGATTGAAAATTCGAGCAACGTTACATGAAAATGTTTACTTCAGGACGCTGTCAGACTATGAGAATTTTTACATTTGATAATATTTAACATTTAATAACGTTTAATTATATTTAAATGTTATTAAACATTTTCAGTTTAAATATTGGTACACATTCGGCCACTGATTTGCTCGACTAATTTGACGAAACTGTCAGCCAATAGTGCACAAAGCCAATATTGTTTATCGGGTAGCGTTCCAGTCGTGAAGTGGTGAAAAACAAAAGAAAATGTACGGTGATCTTTATCGACCCATTTTCTTTCATAGCGAGTGGCCCACATCCGTGTTTTATTTTTCCAGCCAGTACTCCAGTGCAGTGTGTATACGTGTGTGTGTACCGTTGAGCAGATCTCGCATTAAGCCTGTCGGCGATGCGTAAAAAGTGCTTTACGCTTCTTGACTACCGAAAGGGAAAGGTGCTGCATGCACTCTCAAGCTCTCCGTCCTTTTTTATCTTCTCGTACTTACCGCATCTCCTTACCCCAGCCTGCACCGGCTATCCCCCTTCTCGCATTCTGAATCGTTTTCCCCTCTTCAATCTGGATTTATTTCGAATTCTCCTGATCGCAGTGACCCGTCGAAATTCCTGATCACTTTTACACAGCCACGAGGTATTTTATTAAATAAAAATTCTTTATCGATATAAAAACACAAAAAGCAAACATTTTTATCATTATTTTGCAGAGGAATGATCTTACAGTGGCCATGTTTTTTTTTTCATGGGACTCAAGCAAGAATTTTGCGATTGAAAAAATTCTAATTGCCAATGGTTTTTATATTTTTGTTCATAAATAAAAAAAAAGGATTTTTTAGGAATAATCGGCGTCATAAGAAAGAATTGAGCATTTTCGAGTGGAATAAAAATTCCATTTCGAGCGAAACAGCATCGTTGTTCAAAGGGGTAATTAAATTGTCAATACGTAAGACTACCGGAAATTTATTTGTCCCTTTCGTGAGGTAGAAAAAACGATTAAAGATACTTTTCAAAGTGGACACTCGAGATTTTTATTTCCTAAAAATTAAATACAAGTTTCAAACTTATTTAATTAAATTAATAATCATTTAATTCATTTTTTAAATAAGTTTAAAATAAGATTAAAATTAATTAATTTTTTAAAAATAAGTTTTTTAATACTTTTAATAAGTTTAAATTTATTTAAAAAAATAAATAAATAAAAATTTTCTACAGTGTTTTGTAATTGTAGCTTAATTGTATTCGTTCATGTTCGATACGAAACTAAATTTCGATTTATTTTCCAAAATGTTCACTTTTTTCCAGCAAATGCGTAAATTTCTTGGACGAGGACTCAAAAAGTTTTACTTTTTTTTCTCGATGACACAAAAAAAATATTTTTCGATTGACTCATCGGTGTATTGACGAATAATTTTCACCATCAGTCGATACATCGATATGATAAAAAGAAGAACCAATGAATCAAGAGTCCATAAACATTGAACTGATACCACGTGCCTTCGAATTTTGTTCTTCCTCTTCGATCCCTCAAAGCCTTGGAACAATGTCGAAAAAATCTGTGAATAAAGAGAAAGAAAAAGCGAGAGAGCAAGAGCGAGAAAGAGAGGGGGGGAAAGGAGAAAACTTGTAGCTTTGCATAATATCTTTCCATCCCACCTCAACTTCGCTTTATGTTGCCAATATTTTCTTGTCAATTTACGCTCATCGCTTGCTCAAAAGCGCGATAAGCTGCGCCGAACACATTTTTTCACACTTGTCCAACATGCCGCTAATCCTGCAAGGTGATAAATATAAAACGACGTAGTGGGCTATTTTTTCGTACGCTCGATACACTAAAATGTATAAATTAACTTATTTCTCTACAGAAAACCGTACCAAGTAAGGAATTATTTTTTAAATAAAAAAAATAAAAAAACAATAATAGCACGAATTTAGAAGGAAGAAGGATTAATAAAAGCCAAAATTGGTGTATGAATTTGGAGTAATTTCGTGGGGCCTATTTTTTAAAATTAGTATTTACATTCTAACACGGCTGATAGTTGATACCATTCATACCGATTTTTTAATCGATCTCTTACTAATATCCCTTATCGTTATCTTAGCGACCATTTACCGATCTCCTATTTATGGCTGATATCTTACCGATTCTTTGCCGATCTGTTATCAATATCTGAATCGTTTTCTTGCCGATCTGTTATCAATATCTGAATCGTTTTCTTGCCGATTTCTTATCGATCTTTTACCGATTTTTTCACGAAAACGTACCGATCCTTCACCGTAATATTACCGATCTTTCACCAATTTCCAATCGATTGTTTATCGATATCTCACCGATGTTCGTACCAAAATCTTACCAATCTTTAACCAATCTATTACCGGTCCCTCTTTACCGTCTCTCTACTTATTCCATCTTTTTTCTTTTACCCTCTTCAACGCTTTTTCACGTCTCACAGCGTACACGAGAAAATAGGAGAACAAACGTTTCACTGTATGGCCTATCCTCGTGTCTCCCACTCTCTCTCTCTCTCTCCCGATGGACGCCAATTAAGAAGCGGAGAAAGGGGATGACAAAGATTTATCGCGGAGTTATCGGGCAACCAGAGAAACAAGAGGGCAACCGAGAGAGCAGAAACGGGATGGAGAGAGCAAGAGAGAGAGAGAGAGAGAGAGAGAGAGAGAGAGAGAGGAATGTCCGAAGTGAGAGAGATGGAGAGCGTAGGCATGTAAATACCCTCTATGAATGTATTTAGACCGAAGGAGGCGAGAGAAACGTGTGTGCATCCCCCGCGAGAGAGCGTTTGTTGCTCCGGCAAAAGATTCTCGCGGGCGTGTGCGCACACTCCGCGGCGCAGTGCAGATTTATTATCCCGCGGGACGTAGGCCGTGTGGCGGTCGCGAGATCGCGCCCACCATAACAGAAAATCGCCGGGATACAGCCTCTGTCTTCCCACGCATCGCTCAATCGGCCAAGATAGATAGAGGGAGATAAGAAGGAGTTTGAGCTCGTTGGCGCGGAAATTTGTCCTTCTCGCCAACCCAACTTACGGAAAATCACAATTCCGGTAGGTGTCCTTCAATCTCAAGGGGTTAGGCTATCGTGACGAGCCCAAAATCGGGACTACATGAAAATATCATTTCTGAAGTAATATGGAATAATTAAGATTATTAAAAAATTATTTCATTATTTATTTGATCGAACTTTAAAAATTGTGCGCAAAAGAGAGCATTTTAACCGATTATTAATTGAGGAAAGTAAACGGAGAACTTCCCACGAATATTGTTTTTAACCTTTCTTTATATAATCGAAAAAATCTACGACCTAATTAATATCTGATCGATCACGAAAAAAATGCTACAAATAATGTTTAAAAAATGAAAGAGAAAAATGAGTCATCAAGGTATTACTGTATAGATATTAAAAAAATTTGTTTAATAATGAAAAATTGAGGAAGTGTAGTTCTACGTAGAATGATAAGACATGGATTATTTCAAGACTTTTCGCTAAATAATCGAGTACCTATAAATATATGAACTTAGATAAATGTTTTAATTAAATTTAAAAATCAAGCACATACCAAAACCGCCGAATTTGGCTTCAATAATATTTCTAACTGTTAATTTATTATTAAATTATATATTTGTAAAGCTAAGTATATGAAAAATGATCTGTACTTGTAAGTCCGCGATTTCCTCATTTCGGATATACTTTCAATCCAACTGGCCATCCAGTCTATAGATGTCTATCCAGTATTACGTCCATTCGAAGTCGAATCCATAATCGGGTAAATAATGAATCAGTGCTGCAATATCGAGAAATCGCGAGGAGTATTTTATTCGTACCGATGCTGGAGTATGATATTTGTGGCTGTACGTGTCTTACCACCTGATAGACTCAAAGATAGTCCGCGTACATAGCGTATCCAGCTGATGTACCAATGCCAATAAAAGGAGCCGGATCAACGGTACTCCGCGACTATGTACCGAATCGTGATTTTCCTGATCGGTGACTGGTCAGTCGCCGTTTTGTATTAATCAATGGAGGCCCCTTGTAAAAAGTCTATCATCGGATCTAACGCTGCGCGATGATGTTCGCGCATATTTGAGTGTCAATCATCGGATCAACAGTTCCGTAGCTCGACCTTCGATACGGACGTCCAATCGTCGAGCGAAGCTCTCTCGTATCTCATACCAGAGGACAACCCGTTTATTTATCTTCCGCTAATTAATTCCTAGCTCTCGTATCCTCCCGGTGAAAAAAAAAATATTCGGCCAATTAAGCAAACAGCGTTATTATTATTATGATATTTTTTTTTTCATCGAAGAATCTGTTAATCCGCGTATCGAATCGCAAGCGGTCTGCTATTCCAATCTATTAATTTATCGGGAAAAATTTATTATTCGTATTATGCAAATGAGTCGCAAGTGCGACGGAATACCGGTGAATCGCGGGATAGGATTGTGCGGTAACGAAAAGTCCGAGAGACGAGGAAATTCTTCATAATCCAACGGAATCATTCGACGAAACGCGGTTACGTAACCGGTCTCGTGAGAAAATCACGAAGCTGTACCATCGCTGCGAACGAATCTTTATCGTGTATATATTTACGAGGAGTTGAGGATCGCTCAATAGACGAGAGAGAGAGAGAGAGAGAGAAAGGGGAGGAGAGAGAAAGAGGAGTGAGGAAGAAAGGAGTGATAGAGAAGTCGAAAGAAAATCAACGATCGTGTTACCTCGATCGCGTCTTCTTCCGAGGCTAAATGTCAAGTAGCACCGCGTTAATCAATAGCTTTTACAACAGATACGTCAGGTCGAGGCATAAACAAGAAACAAGAGGAAACTGAAGCTCCTTCGCTTTCCTCTTCAATGATAAATGATTTCTACAGTCTATGAAATATTAGAACGATTTACAGTTGATTTTTTTTACATCCAAAGAAAATTGATGCGAAGAGAGTAGAAATTTGGTTACACGGTTTGTTTGGTAAGAGCGTGTGCTGCAGAACTCGGGAACCACTCGGCAGAATACATTGAAAAAAGGTATACGCGTACTACATGATATAAGCTTGAATGCTCTTTTTTATTAGTAAGTCCTCTAGTCACCTTCATTATTAATAATCGCCTGATATCTTCGAAGCTTACTTTTGCAAGATTTTTCACGCTGTTCTGGATTAGCCTGACCGTGTAGGTAGACCAGGTATGACTGATGCGAAAACGTGCAGTAAATGATGGATCGTCCGAAAACGTAACATCCCAATATCAGTCTTAACTTTTTTTTCGCCTTTTTAGTGTTTTTCAATGTGTTTTTTCGATAGTAGACGTTTGTTTATTTGTAAACAATACAGTGGATGACTAATGATGTTTTCTATACGAAGCATTTTGGGGAAAGCGTTTTCCGAATGACCAGTTCTTAAATCAAGTCTTTAACGGTTTCTAAGAACAATTGTAGCCGTGCATGCTTTGGTCGATCAGTGTATATGTTTCTTTTCGAATGAGATTTTTCTTTTTTATGGCCACACATTTTGTTCGATAATCGTGCTCGAAAATCTGATGTCGCAAGCTTCATTAGAAATTATAAATCCGTCAAGCGCTTGGCAGATGATCGAATTAGTAGCGACGCACGTTAATTGCTCGAGGTTATGACTGTCGATGATAAACGAATAATATCATCGACGATTGATCAGTAGAGCTTGACGACAGTCGCAATCAAGTCGAAGGAATTTAAATTTGACGTTGGATTCTTGGTGACGCTCTGAAGAGTTCCTTCGTGTTACCGAGTGTCAAAATTTCATGTTTCCGCGATGGATTACACGGAATCGATAATACGACTGATTTAATTAGTCCGTTGAAATAAAGAGAAATAACTTTTTCTCCGAACAGATTGATTACCTTGAAAGAAGAATTTACTTTGGAATATAAACTGGACTGTTACAAATGAATAAAAAAAATAATCAGTCAGGTAAAACGAATCTTCACATATTTCGTTGCTTTTCATCTTTTAAGGAGAGAAAAGTAATTAGTTGGCAAACGAATTTGATGACACTATTTTTCCTCCAAACTGCGAGGTTTGTCAAAAGTATCATGAAAATTGGTAGCCCGCAATCGGCCCACGAATGAATCGAAATTCCGATAGAGTCGAAAAAAAAAAAAAAAATAATAAATCGTCGTTAAACGGATGATGAGACGATGGGACTGCACGTGAAAGAGCCGATGCCGATTTGCGATTCCGAGGATTGCGCAATGAGATGAGAAAGGCGGTAAAAATATCGGATCGCAATGCGAGCGCAGAAGGCTCGCACGGAAACGAGCCACACCGCGTTGATACAGGTCGTAACAAAGCCCCGCTCATGAAGGAGCAACGTATAGATGGAGCGAGTTTGGAACGAGCATAGGAGAAGCAGAATCGAACCTATTGGAATTTCGAGAGCATACCGTTCTCACCGTGTGTCTCTGCGCGATTCTCATTCGACACACACAAACACATCGTTTGATTGTGTCATCACGAATGTGTGTATAGTATACATTGGTGTACATTTGCGACTCTCCTTTCTGCTGATTCTGGCGTAGTCAGGATTGGAGTAATACTTGTTAAGAGCCACGAAGCAGCACACGTGATTTCAAGCGGGCAATCCTTTCGAATCTCGAAAAAAATGGTTAAAGAAAACAATGAGATCAATGCAACAACAAAAACCTACGTTGTCGTCGCTTCCATAATCCTCGTGCTTAAGGCTAAGAGTGTCACGGAAAAATAGCAATTCACATTCGATTGCTAACGAAACGAGAGCTGTGCGATTCAATAGTTACAGCTGCGATTTTGTGGCTTGGTCCATTTGTACTTTCGTTTCCGCGCCCGGGAACAAGAGAGAGATAGAGGGAAAGAAGGGTGGAGAGAAGAGGAGAAATCACGTCTCTCGTTACCCTTACAATTAGTGCCATTTCATGGCTGTCACCAACCTGTGACGATACCACCAATTGCATTTTGTTATTCATTCTTCGATCTTTTTAACACGAAGCCAATGAACAATTATTTCGATCTTCCATTTGTATGTTGGTAGCGAAACATGGAATGATAAAATACATGCTAGATTCAGTTTTGTATCAAAGCTCTTGATGCAAATACGATTTGTAGCAAGTATTTTTATGAACGCTATTATTCTCTATTATTAGATATTTTAATGGTAAGAAATACTACTTTATGGCAGTACTATGACCGTAACTATTATATCATTTTGCTACGATAGTAATTACGACATTAATTGTTATCATTTAGCGGTATATTATATAAAAAGAGCATAGTATGCTTTTCTATAATTTTAACTATTGTAATTACGAAAGTTACAATTATTGTAATAGTAACTACTACGTAATTTTACTCTAATAGTAACTACTATAGTGTAATATTGTTATCACTGCATATAATGTATAAGAGTCCTGATAAACCAGAGACAAAAAATAATTCAGCGCTCCTATCGTTCAACACTGCCATTTCCACTATTCACTATTCGTAAATCGACTGTTGTAACCATCCTTATAAAATTAAAATATAATACCTCTAGTATCCATTTCTTTTTACGATATTACTGTAATAACATATAGGTACTGATAATAGTAGATATACATTTAGGGAGTCGTAGCATTGAGAGTGTCACTGTTATACGATAGTAATTCAAATACTAAAATTATAAAAGAATTTTATTTAGCATAGTCGATAAATTGTCGTTTCTATGGTAGTCAACTTTTAGCATAATCATTTGATTATGCGAAAGCTAATGCTGTTATCGCTTTAGTGGTTGAACTACAGAGTACAGTAGCATCATAAATATAAAATAAAATAATTGAACAAGGGAAATAAATAAATAAAAGTAGTATAAAAAAAAGGAAGTAAATATCGAAATAATGGATGTACGAGAACATAGTTTAAAGAAAAAAAAAAAAAAGAACAGAAACCACTAGTCAAAAGCCAATTATTTATCGATATTGGTATTTCAATCGTAGAAACTTCACCAGATCCTGACCTGAAGAAGTTTCCTGACGATTGACCCAAGGAGGAGGAAGAGGATCGAACGAGCCGCGAAACTATCAACAGCCAGTGGATTCATGAAGTCGGACACGCTCGACAGACCGAAGAGGCCTCGCGAATCGAGCCGGTGCTCTTTCCCGTTGAGCGTATATGAGACCCCAGTACCGAGAGAAAGAGGGACGAGAAGTGAGAAAGATACTTTCACTTCGCGGGCGCCACAGCAGCCGGCAATCGTGAGAGCAGTCGTCATCATCGCGCGCCCGCAAAACCCCGCACTCCCTCGTTTCATTCCACCGACTCGTTTCTACTGGAACCCTCCGTAAACGAGCCTCGAGACCTTACGTAATTTCCGACGAGCCCGGTCAACTCGAGCTCCAGAAAAAGAAAAATCATTTTTTGTCAATCGATCAGCCGTTTTTCTAGATTTCGTCTTGAAACTTTTCAACTATTTTTATCGATGAAGAACATTCGTTTGTGGAACTTCGTATCTCTATTATTATTCTGTAATTCTTTTATTATTCTATCAACAATTAATCTCGAATTGACCTAATATAATAAAATATTAGTTAATCTATTATTAATCTAATATAATCATATATTAAATAATTTAGTATCAGTTATATATTATTATAATTCCCAAGAATATCAGCGATTACTTAATCCACTTCCAATGAAACAAAAAAAAAAACGAAAAACGAAACGCAATCGCGTGAAATCCGAAATTGGGCAAGAAATTCGAGGATTATCGTAATCCAGGATGCGCGAGAAGGTTTTGCAAATGTTATCCACAATTTTCTCGTCCGATCTCTCGGTAAGTCCCCGGTGTAAAAAGAACCGTATCCGTGGCTGGTACACGAATCTCCGCTGCGAAAGAAAAAGCCCGGGCGATCGCAATTCAACGCGACGTACGCCACAAAAAGAACCGCCACGTATACCAGTCAGCGTATAATTAGCGATTGTTACACACGGAAGCGCTTACTTTTCGCATGCACGGTGGGCGAATTATGTGTTTTGACTTTGTTTTCGTCTTTTTTTGTGTACACGAAGCAAAGAAGGAAAAAAGAGAGAAGAAAAGAAAAAAGAAGGAAGAATATTGACGGAGAGGAGGAAACGAACAGTAGAGAAAGGAGACTCGGCAAAACCCGCTTAATTTTCTCATTGAACGTATTTTATTTAACATTGTGTGTGTGTGTGTGTGTGTTTGTCGCGAGAACTCCTTTCCCTTTGCCAAGCGTATTGCTATCGGGGCCGAGAGTTTTGTACGCGAACGAGCTCTGGGGCCTCACCTTCCTTCCTCATTCCCATCCAAATACCACCAAATTGATCGTTGAAAATTCGAAAAAGTCAGCCATAACATTAGAATTAAAAAATGTTAAATTATACGCATCGAATTCTAATCAACGCTGAATCAATGCCCGGCAGTATTTGCACGACGACTATACGGACATTTGCATAATTGGAACGCGGGGAAAAACTTTTTTAAAATGAACGCATTTATTAAACAAATTTGTCCTTCGCTCATTTGTCGTGTCGGCTGTACATCTGAAATCGTGCTTCCGATACGTTGAAATGTAAATCAATTAATTTAATACATTTTTCATTTGTTCATCGATCACGATATACGATAACACAATTTTTTTTTATTCTTGCAGGATAGATCGGAATAATTAAATATAATCAGTTCTTGGATTAATTGATAAAATATAATCAGGTATTAAACGAATCCCTGTATTGTTAAATATTTTTTTGTAGACTGCACAACTCAAAGTAGAGAAGAAATAAATTAATAAGGAAATTAAAGGATTCAATTAAACTTTATTATAAATAACGCCTTATCTATTAGAGCTAAAGCATTTTTTGATTATGTTTATCGTCATGAAATTGAAAATTTGTAAAAACATTTGCTCGTGCATTTATGCCGGAACTTTATTAACTACTAATAATTGAACCATTGAACCCAAACGGAAACGAAATTATATCGTTTTGGTTATTTCGGTATAAAATCGTTTATGGCAAAGAAATTTCACTTGCACTTTGATCAATTTTTCTATAATTGTTTCATAAAGCAATCTCAAAATTTTACAAATTGTTTGCGCTTTCTACGTAGAATCAATTATGTTTTAAAAATATTGAATTCTCATTATCGCGAAGCAAAATTTATTAATTGCCAATAATATTTAGTGGTAATAAAATATTTATCGCCGATAAAATTGAGGGGTAAAATAATTTATTAATAATAATATTGAGCAACATTACCATTCTATCACAATAACGTTTATTATTTATTTATCGTAATTCATAATTATATTACATTTATTGACAGTAATATTGATTGTTGTTATTTAATAATAATAACAGTCGCTGTCAAATTGTCGGATTTAACATCAAACGTACGATCCATCCTACTTTACGTGTCATCTAATCCCCGCTCCAATTGTTTTTTTTTTTTTCAAAGGCATGGCGCGGCTCGACAAAAGCGTCATGTTCATCGTCGCAAAAAATATCGCGCAATCCCCCCGAGTGCACGCGACAATCTGCAATGTTCCACGCTTCCGAGGGGAGAAGCAAAAAAAGAAGCAAAAAGAGGAAAGATCAGGCGAAGACACGCATCTCGAGTGGCGGTCGCGTGCGGTGCGTCGAGAGTTCTCTCTCGTTGTGCACACGCGGTAATTCTATGCTGGTGTACCAAGTGCGTTTACAGCCCAGTAGGCGTCTCCGTATCAACTCGGCACACGTACCAATCCTGCAGATTTCAAGCTTTAGTCATTGACGATAAAAAAAACATCCATCGAAAAAAAGGACTGACCTGAAGATCTTTTTTTGCTTTTCAGGGATCTTTTTTGGCTCGATTGAAAAATAACAGCCTCGAAGGTCGATGGCATCGTTTTCGCAAAATCGACTCGTTTTCGTGTAGCAATATCTTTTTGATAACTGCGTTCAAAATTTTAGCTATTTTCAACCATCAGTTTTGTTTCAACAGGCTTTGACCGCAAGCTTTCCAGCAGTTTTGATAAAAATGGAAAAACAGCAATTGTTAAGTGATTCGATTCCTGTTTGGGTTTAAGTTGGTTTTTTAGGAATTATGTGGGTTTGTTTGGGTTTGTTCACGTTTTTTTGGATTTTGTAGAGTTTATTTAGATTTTTGTGTTTATTTTGATGTTGCAAAGTTCATTTTCATGTTTCTTTCAGCTTGTGCGAGTTTGTTTGGGTTTGTGTGGGTCTGTTTGGATTTTTTCAGGTTTTTGGATTTATTGAAGTTTATTTCGGTTTCGTCGGATTTTTTTTTTCGAATTTTCGTGGATTTCTTTAAGCCTTTTGTATTTTTTCGGATTTGTTTCGATTTGTTCGGATTTTTTGGAGTTTGTAGGATTCATGTATGCTTGTTAGGGTTTCGTAGGCTTTGTGTGGGTTTGTTTTGGGATTGCTTAGTTTTCTTTTGGTTTTGGGTTTGTCTGAATCAGCGAAAAGAGGTTCGGATCGAACGAGGAAGTAACAACCTGCACAGAAATCTATTTTGCACAATTCGACAAATCTTATTAATTGCACGATCTAAAAACAGTTGGAGCACCGCTAGCGGAAGTTTATCAAGCTAAAGGGCGATTATTTTGTGACTCAAATCAATATTTTCCGCTAACTGTTTCCTTTTCATTAGGCTGAGAATGTCTCTATGCAACCTCAGAGGACTCTCCAAACGGCTTACGAATGTATGCCGTTTGGAGGTGTGCCCATTCCCAAGATTTTTATCGACAGCAGTAAAAGACTGATGATGCCGAAGAAGATGATACTGAAAATCACGGTACAGTGCAGTTGCGTGCGGATAAGAGCTTGCTGAAGACTGTTGGAAGCAAGCTGTCAGAAGGGAAAGAAGAGCGAATAAGGTGGGAATAAAACGACACGAAGAAGCTCGTCAACCCTTCACGCTTGGATGACAAGCTGCTAGCGCTGATCAGTGCCTGAAACTCCGTGAAAATCCTATCTGCCGTATCGTTCTCTTGATATACCTAAATGTAGGTACGTAAGATACTTGATCCATGTAAGGCCCAGTGCCTAATAAAGCCCACGTTTTAAATATCCAAAACTACAAAGTTAAACGGAATGAGCTATCATCATCGAGTGTCTAACTTTGAATGATCGCGATTGCCATAGCAACTGCCCCGCTGTGGAGAACCCAAACAAATTTGCAGTCGATAAAAGGCAGTGCGGGCGATCCCACGTAGGCGTTTCTTAAATGTCGACGTTCAAAAACTTTCGAAAACAATAAATGTTTTCAATATTACTCAGTGAATCTTTATTATAGTAATACGTAGTAGTTTATCAGCACTATACGTGTTGTTATCAAAATTTAAGTTTAAAATTGAAGATTATATATTTTTGTAAGAAGTTACAACGGGTATGGCCTTATTAGGAACAGTGGTCCGAATAATGTCCGGAAGATGGTCTTTTAAAAAACGCTTATAGTTAATAGTGAACATTGTCTTCCGAACCCAAATGATTATTAATACCTCGATTATTGAATAAATGATTAAATAAAAAATTTTGTTTTATTTCAACATTCATAGTTTTTTGTTTGTACTTAAAAACAAATAAGGAGGGCCTTACATGTGTCAGGTGTCTTACGTGAAAACATGACTTCGAAGTTATTCGATTTTGAGAATCATCCTCTGAAACCACCGGATGCACTGATAGTCCAACTTCTAGCGACGTAACTGCTTGAAAAAGTTCTTTTCCCATATCCCCGTGATAACCAATCTCATTATTGATATACCCGCACGCATGTTGCCTGTCACGAATAGCAACACACCGGTACCCCACGACTCACGGCCATCATTAATCGCTTCACTGTACTTGCAGTCTTACAGTAATGTCAGCCCATGGCTGTAAGTCGAGTCATTATTGGTAACCCTCAGGGATTGGATGACCCTCCGGGATTTTGGTAAATCTTCAGGTCCTACCACCGTTTGATAGTAATTTGATATCAACGCCATTACGTAGTAAGTGCGTGCTTTGTCAGGATTTCAACAATTGAATTACCGAAAGAGTTGGATGGAAGCGAGTGTCACAATTGAGCCATTGGATCAATAGAATTGCGGCAATTTATTGAATCGAAAAATTGCTGACATTATGATTGTTGTCTTATCAGAATTTCGGTATTCCTCAGTTGTATTATCGGAATTTCAGGAATTCTCAGTCGTGGTGTCAGAATTTCAGCTGATTCTAGATTCAGACTTTAACTCTAACTATTGTCTTATCAGACTTTAAACCCTTTGATTATCAAAAGCATTCGATCAAAGCAAGCATCGAAATTGGCCCATTGGATCGAAGCAACGTTAACATAATCAGCAACAGCACAGGGTCCAGTTGGTCTTCCTTCGATGAAAGACTTGGATATTTAGCAAACCAGCAAAAACCTTCCTTCTAGGCACGATCAAAGTTACCGATTTTCAATTCTTGATGTTGAAGGGAGAATCAGAAAGATACGACCAAGACGATGCTGGACTTTGGTTCTAACGCAGTGGCCACATAGGGATATGAGGAGAAGAATGAGAATAGGAAGAGAGAGAGAAAGAAAGAAGGGACTGTCCTAATTGGTCAAGCTACAGGGTGGTACGTGATGAATAGGCCCGCCCGGGGTTTCAGTTCGTATCTCTACTCTCCAATCTCTCTACCGAATCGACCTAATGACTATCCTCTTCTCAACTTTCCTCCTCTCTATCTTCCCCTTTCTTTCTTACTTTCTATTCGCTGCTCTTCCTCCCTAGCCAATTTAACGCGTATAAACGATGGCCTATTTTCTTTTTCGACAATTTATCGCGCTAGACTGCCAACGTCGAACCCTCTATTGTTCCCTTTCTTTCCAAATGCCCTTCGCTACTCTAGCCCTCGTCAAAAAGCTACCGCGATTTCAAGTGCTCCATATCCTTCCCAACGTTCTTAATTGTCGATTTATACCCACCCGTGGCAATTATCAAATACCAGAAGAAACTGCAGCACCAAAAGCCAAAGGGAAAGCGAGAAATGAGGAAAGGGAAACAATAAAGCAGAGATAATGAACCGACTACTGGATGGATATTAATGAATCGTCAAAATTCTTGATAATTTAAAGAATTCTAATTCTTGGTACTTTAGCATTTAGTACTTATAAAACATTCATAAAATGGTAAAACTTTTATTTTAACGTTGAATTAATCAGCATTCATAAAAATAGCACTATATATTCAGTTTTTGGAAAAATACTGATAATCATGAGATTTTATTAACGTATTCATTTAATTGAAATATTGACGAATTCTTTCGTTGCTCATGTTGAACGTATGGACAATCACTGACAAAATCCAAGTCAAGAACACGTCAGTAGCTTTGAATTTGACTTCACTAATTATTGAAAATGAAAAATGAACATTTCTAAGGGTTATTCGATTATTAAATTAGCTATTTGTAAAGTGCTATCAGGAATATGCTGTATGACCTAACAATTCAAATTTACAATTTCTCCATTTTGGGCTGCGATAACGATTTGACGATTATATAATTATACAATTTTTGAAAATATTAAAAAAATTGTAATACTAAAATTAAAAAATTCCATTTGATATTCTTATAATTAAATTCAATAATATAATTAAATTATAAAAATACAAAATCAGAAGCGATAAAAGAGAATGGTTAAATTCGTAAAAGAAAATTCCAAGATGAGATGCGAAGAGAACGAGCAGGAAAAAAAAGGACCAACGTGGCCACTGGAACTCTAAACATGCATTTTCATTATATCCGAACGTTCCGAAACGATATAGCGCGAAAAAAGGAGATAAGCGTGGGTTGTTAGAAACGAGGGAGAGAGAAAGAGAGAGAGAGAGAGAGAGAGTGAGAGAGAAAATTCATGGAGTCTGGAACGTCAGGAGACTGCAAGCAAACACACACGAGCGCCGAGAAACTTTGGTGTCGTAGTCGTTCTATCGGATAGACTTGCAACGCGGTGTCTGAAAAGCGTATGGAATCAACACATACATATACCCATACATAGCTCGACACACGTACACCTAAGAACGATCGAATTCGGTCCGTTCGAGATTCAATTCGTGACTGTCTCTTTGACCTCGATCTCCCGTTCCCTTTGCCCCCCTTGAGCCTCCTTTCAGCCTCCTTTGGTCGTATCGCCACTATCCTGTTCCGCGGTTCGATATCCCACCAGGCCACGACGCTAACAAACTCGGAATCTCTTATTCTTTTATCCATGCGCATAGACGAGTTTGTGTATGTCTATTACTATCTAGTACAAAATTAAGGGGTAGGGCTACTGTGATGACCTGTGTTAAACTAAGGTTGGTCAAAAATATTTATTCAGTAATTAATTCATGAAATCAATAATATTCGTTGAGTGAGTAAGGTATTAATTAATATGATTTAATTAAATAATGAATAAACTTGATTATATTGATTGAGTAATTACGTAATTAATTCCGAAATATTGATTAAGTAATGCACTCATTACTGTGAGAATATTAATTAATTAAGTAATTTATTCGAAAATATTAATGAAATAATACGATTTGAAAAACGTTTGATCATTCATTTGTACGTAATAAAACGATGCAAGAAAAAAGTGAGAAAGTGTCGTCAAAAAAATTATATAATTTGTAGATTTATAAAATATGTCTCAACAATAACCGAAAAACAGATTTTTCTTGACATAGATAATAGCAGCTAAGGTAATTTAGAAAAACGTTCGAACATTTACTTTTATGTATATTGACAAAGTTACACAGCAAATTTCAGCAAAAAGTTTTAATAAGATTAAATCTCTATGAATTTTTAAATTGTACAGTCAACAGGAAACAGATGCAATTGTAATTTAATACAATTGAAACCACGAGAATCGCGAAAACATTTTTGTTTACAAATATTTATGCGCACCCTAAATCAACAAAATATAACGTCTTGCAATAATGGGAAAAATAACGAAGAAAAAAATGTGACGCAACGATGCAAACGTCAACTACATTCGATAATCCCGAAAATCAGTGATAAGATTATCCAGACGACGTCCGTTCCTAATTAGCTCACGTAATCGAAGCTCTACTGTATTCAAATAACTCGCGTGTAAGTCGTACAAATATTTTAGCATTGCCAATGTACGTTCTATCGCTTGTCTATAAGCTGCATGCATATTTACCATTTTTTTGTTTTTTTTTTTTCCTTCTTTTCTATTTGACTTTTTATTTCGCAAAGGCTATGATATAGTTGATAATACGTGCAGTATTCACAATGCATTATGGTACATATTGGCGGACAGACGTACGTATACACAGGTATACATATATTTATCATGTGAATATGTACTCGTTGTTGTTATTATTGTTGTTATTATCAAGTGTGTATTTATTATTTACTGCCTCTCGTACGCAGGTTCTCACCGCGAAACTCCTATCATGTTTAGCCTGTACACCGCGACTCCTTTGCAATACTCCAACGACTACGTGTAGTTTGGTGAACGTTCGATATGAACCACCTGCTGTTCACTACATTTCGCCTCTCTCTCTCTCTCTCTCCCTCCCTCGTTTGCTCTACGAACGTGTGTTCATGGATCTCGACCGATTCCTATTCTGCATCAAATTACATGGCGAATTATTACTGGCTCGTTGAGACTGATGGCGAAAGAGAAAGAGAGAGAAAGAGAGAGAGAGAGAGGGAGAGAGAGAAAAAACAGTGTAGCATGGATGAGGTATGATCATTCGATCACAGCCCTTCCGAAACTCCTTGCTAATGTCGTAGGAAAAGGGATCTGCGACATTAGCAAGGGATCATTTCAATAAGGATGAATAATGAAGGCAGCCCCAGAAACATTAAAATGCCTTATTCGAGTAAATATCGATCGAACCTTTTTTTCCTGTTCCTTGTTGTAGCATAAGCTCTTATCATCGAATTTCTTTTCGTGAAAAAATAAAACAATTGACATGGAGGGCTGGAACTTACTTTTACTTCTTCGGTGCTTGCCTATGGGGGTAAATGACGTTTCATGTTTACAAAAAATAAATGATGAATTTGTATTCAGGTAGTGAAAATACTTTGCCAAAAACTTGGGAAAATCGTATTCTATCGAAATTTTGATATCTTATGGAAAATCATGACTTCTATACTGAATAGTTGATCAATTATTTTTTGCTTCGATTTCACGGATCACCAATTCCTCAAAAATCGACTATTTAATTAGACTTTTCAGGGAAATAAATATATGTATGTGTATTAGGGTGCTTCTTATTTTTGGTGATTTCGAAAAAAAGGTACGTAAAATTCGCAGTCTATCTCGATGATAAACAGTAGTGATCAGTATTTTTTCTTTTAATCGTATTCCGCAAATCACTGAGAAAGAATAATGAATTCCTGGAAAAATGACTTTTTAACTAAATCTTCTAAAGAAATTAATTGTCACATGCATCGACTGATAACCATTGCTTATAAAAATCATTCTTTTTCAAATCCGATTCGAAAAGACTGTGTCCTAATTTTGCGAAAAAAAACTCGATGTTTGTCATCCCAATAGAATCCTGATCGAAGGAAAATATTGAAAACCGATAATCCGGGGCTGAAAATTTGACCACGAAGTGCCCATAAAGTCAGCGAGGAAGAGGCCCCCCCTCCCTTGTTAGCGCGGCAAATTCTCGAAACGGCAAACTAGAGTAGCCCGAAGGGCCCAGACGCGATGGCCCTGTTATAAAATCTATGCCGCTGGGACTCCACTTAACGGAGTTCCCCCACTCGGTTCGCCGAGTCCTTAACTATACGGGACCCAGAAAAAAGGGGCCTGCACAGACACCGGATAAACGAGGAAGGAGCCAGGCGCTGCTCCGAGCGCAACCCGATCTTTCGCGAGGATTTTAGCTCGATGCGGTTCTCAAACTCGACTTTTACGTACGTGAGTTTCATTCGTTTTTCCTCGTTGATTGATATTGGACATGCTTGGGTCTCTCGTTACGTAAATTCCCCATTTAGAGACTAAAATACAGTAAGCTTTTTAGGCTTTTCTTTTTTCACTTTGAATAATTAATAACCTTATCGTTTATCAATAAATACCAATGAAACGAAAGTTTAAGTCTGGTTATACTGTGTGTCAACTGGATGTAAAATTTCGATCTTATCAGGCCAACGCTTCCGTCAGGAAAAAATCTTGAAAATCGACTTCTTTTTATTTTGATTGGAGACTTATTACCAACGCTGGAAATGTTTGCTTTCACATTAGAAGCGTTGAGGGAAGATTTTGTGGAAACCAAGTTGAACGGAATCACAACGAAAATGACTGTACATTGAAAAGTTTATACGATTAGCTATAAGAGAGATATTCCACCTCTTCGATTTCTTTGCACAATCCTATACCCTGTGCTGAATATTGCAGTTGGCTATTTTGCGGCAACGACGTCGATCGGCTTTCTTCCATTACTCGGAGTACTGTTATTCCCATCTGTGAAACAACCGTGTATACTTTTTAATGTGCGACCCGAAACGTCGATATCGTTATCGCTATCTCACCCGTATTTCAATATCTATTTCGTATCACGAGGATTAGAAAAATATATTTTTAACAACATATGTGCTTTACAAAAAAAAAAAAAAAAAAAATAGAATACCAGATAAAATTAATACACCGCGTAAAAAAGTAATCGTAATTTTAAACATCTTTTTTTTACTTCCTAGAAAATAAAAATAACTAACCATCTTTTCTTGTCATAAAACATATAAATAATATCCGAAACGTATTAATTTCATAACAGTTAAATATACTTTTATAAAATAATGTTTGTTGTGAAAAAATAATAACAATAGCCATAATAATAAAGAACAATTTTTTATTATCATAACTACATAAATACACTTTTTAATATACCCTAACTAAAAAAATGAAAAAGGTTTCAATTAAAATATAAAATATATTTAAACAAAGTACAATTAGAAAAAAAAAACAATGCTATCATAAAACAACAAATACAATTCTTAACACGAAATAAAAATATATAAAATTAGATCGTGGTTGTTTTAGTTAATATCAAAAACCGGAACATTGATATCCATTGTTTTACGAAGTTATTCACATTATCGGAAAAATGAAAATCGGAACGCTCGGCCCTCTTTGAAGAATCGTTGCGCTCCAACGTTATGCACAACTATGCAACCGTGCACGTTCGTATATCGGTAACATAGTACGTTGAAAGGACTCCACACTCGGGAGAACACCAAGTGCTGATATAAAGTACAACGTACGTGTAGAGACGTTGCTTTGGAATACGCGTTGCTTTTTACCGACATCCGTAGAAAGTAGCCCCCCCCCCCCCCCCCCGATCCTCCTATCCGCCCCTCCCGACACTGTACTTGTAAACCGTGGATCTGGCTTTCCTGCAACGTGCAGTTCTACGCTCTTTCGATCCGCGATACCGGGCGAGCACTCGCGGCATAATGGAATCGCGGACGGGCATTGCGGACTCGGGAAACAGTCCACAGTCCGCGAAATCCTCGGGCTTCACAACGACGGATTAACGGAGGTTAAGGAGTTCGCAGGAGAGACGGAGGAGAGATCAAATCAGAGAAAGAGAGAAAAAGAGAAAGAGAGAAGGAACGAAAAATACGAGAAACGGAGAAAGAGCGAGAGAGAGAGAGAAAGTGAGAAAAAGAGAAAGAGGGAAAGACAGAGAGAGAGAGAGAGGACAACGAATTGCATTGTACAATCAGGGGCACGCGTTCGCCCCCACGGGACTTTCTTAACCCCGAAAGGTTAAGAGTACAGCTCGCGATTTGACTCAAATCTCTTTCTCCGTCTCTCTCTCCGTTGCACGCTCTCATTTTCTCTCCGTCTCTGTTTTTATCACGAATTAAAGCTCGCTCGGAATCGCCAATCGGAAAATCTGGACACGCCATCAAGCGCTCCAAAATCCGCCATGAAGAAAGAGGACATTTCGGGACTGCATCGTTGACACGACCGCGGGATGTCATTAAGTTATTTGATGGATACTAAATAATAATAATAATAATAATACACGAATCATTTTGGAAGTTTCCACTTAATGATTCGGTAGGTATAAACATATGAATTAATCACGGTTGCACATGGAAAAGCAGCTCTTGGAATGGACAATGGTTTCGATAAAAATGGAACTGAAACGACGCATAATCTGAAAATATTTTAAAAACGGAGAAAGATTTATTATAACTATGAATTAATCAGCTATCATTGAAAAACTCAATATACTTATTGAGTTTTTAACTGAACTCAATAGTTATGAGCTTTTGGGTTATTATTGATGATATTAAAATTATGTTAAGATGTTAATTAAATTAAAAAATTGGAACATTTTTCTCGGGAACAAACCCAAACAAATCCAAAAATTTGTTTGTTAGACAGTTGATTCAGATGTACGGTTACTGAAAAAAATGTCGGTCAAGGACATACCAATATTATCGACTTCGATAAATGTTCAAAATGGTAAACTAACAGCTCTAAGTGTTAATTTATTATTTAATAAGGTATATGTATGACTAATCATGCAAATCTACTATTCCCGCATTTTGTATAACTTTTTTACTCTACGGCTCATGCAATAATACCATAATTTATTTGTTTTTCTACATTTTGATTGCAGTGATTATTCTCAGCTTCGCTTGGGGATTTCTGGCTCTCGATAGTTCTTGAACTTTGAGCCTCGAACGTTACTTCGTTATGTTCAGATCGTCGGAGACCCTGAAGAGAACCATCAGCGCCCAATCGTTCTTCAACGTACTGGATTATCAAATATCTACGAGGGCACAGGGAAACTGGAGAAATTCCATGACTGCAAGTCCATATTTCAATTTACCTCGAAATACCTTCATCATCGGGCTTTTATAAATTTTTTATCATTGATTTTTTATCATTTATCACCACCCAGAATTCTTTTATCATAGAAAATGTATTTCCATCTCCCAACCCCCTCCCCACTCTTCTCGTATTTTTTCTCACCGGCGGAAATGTTCCCCCTTCCGGCAAATAGGGAAAATCGTAATGACGCGAGACACGCGGCGGACGAGTGGCGCCTCAGGGCGG
This sequence comes from Ophioninae sp. A BG-2022a, assembly GCA_030523105.1. Lineage (NCBI taxonomy): Eukaryota > Metazoa > Arthropoda > Insecta > Hymenoptera > Ichneumonidae > Ophioninae sp. A BG-2022a. The sequence goes on from JAPYZI010000783.1 coordinate 42,427, forward strand.
AAAAGGAGGGACGTGAAAGAGAGATATCACGAGAAACGTGGAATTACAAATATCAGAATTGTCTGCACGCAGATCCGAGTAATGGTTGGATGTTGAGCTGGCGATGACCTTGAAACGCGAGGTTACGTGAAACCCTGCTCCTCCTGCTACTCCTGCTGCGGCTATTACGAGTTGGTTTATTACACGAGTTTTCGTACTCATGTACCATCCATCCATCCATCCGGCGAGAAAAACAAAACGTAGGCAAGTCCACCATTCGAGACTTGAGTAAAATGATGTGGGTTACAAATGCACATAAGGAAAGGTAATTTCGAGGATATTCAATTTCAGAAACCATCTTGAGAGCTTTCTCGTTCCTAAAATCAAACGCCAATCAATTTGCACATCATTAATTAATTATAAAGATTAATTATAAAAATCTACTTAAAGCTAATGAAAAATACCAGAAATAAATGTAAAAATGAATTAATTTTAATCCGATAAGAAAAAAGTCACGAAGGATTTGTTTAAAATTAAATTAATAAATATTAGTCTAATGAAAAAAAATACGAATCAATTATTTAAATTAATGAGATTAATTAATCTCACTAAAATGACGTCTAATTATTTACGAAACAATTAACGTTTATCATTTACTATTGTGATGGTGAAAACAACACGGAGATCGAAACCCAGTTATCTCTGACGTACTTCAATCTTTAACTTTCCCACGAATGAGTCTTGAACGATCTGCGTTATGCGCATTGCCAAGATGGAAAAACAATTCGTCCTCGTCTTTCTCTCTCTCACTCTCGTCGCGAGTTTTACTCGACCAAAGGTCCCGTCGCAGATTTTCTCATGGGCACGCCCACGCGTTTTATCTTTACGACGTTTTAGCCCCGGTATTTCGTTGCGTTTACGCATACATGCCCTCGTTAAACTTTGCGGTAATGCATATGAACTTTAATACTCGAGGCTCGAGGGGAGAGGCGCGGTAGGCTGGAGAAAAAAAAATCGTTAAAAAAACGTTGGAAGAAAAACGAGTTGAAATTTTCCAGAGGCTTGGCGGTCGCCCAACCGAGACGGATTTATAGCAGCTCTAAAAGCGAATTTGCTTGGACTTTATTGGGTTTGTTAGCCGAGCCTGGCAACGTTTGTACAAATAAATGGCACTCCTTTTACACCTGCGTTCAACCGGAGAATTTCGGGGACTTTTCGTGACGACGGAACGACCGAACGTTGAACGCGTCGTCATTCGTCCCTTTGATAAAACACGAAAAAGCGTTTTGCGCTCTTATGAGAATGACTGGTCCGTGAGTCATCGTCGAGATGGATAAACACGTTATTTCGTTGTTCTTGGTTCTATTGGGTGACGTAACAAGCGAGGACTACCTGGGACACCGGATTTTGTGGGGATTCATGTATGGGTAATGCAGGGTGCCCAAAATCGACGAAGAGAAAATCCAGATGCTTGGATTTATGCATTATCTATGATAATTTTTATTTTCTTTTTTTTATAACGTATCGTAGAATCATAATTTTATATTTTAGTTTTTTAGTATAAAGCATTTTTTTATTTTTTAACTTTTGATTATGGACTTCCAGCACGATTTTACCGTTCTTGTTTTATGGCAATTGAGTGAACTGTTGGCCAATAAATAAATTAATTAGTAATGACTAACTAGATACTCTGATTTTCATCAAAAGTTTAATAATATCGGAGGATCGATCACTAAAGTTCACGTGATAATAAAGCACAAGTATCTTTTTTCACTTAACGTTGCAATTTAAAAACTCTAAATTTGTTCTTAGGAAAGTAAACTTTTTAATATAGAAAATACTAAGATACGAATAAGAAAAATGAATGATGAATTTTAATTGTATTTAAACTTCAATTTGAAATTACATAGTACATATTTTGTTTATTATATAGTTTACATGATCTTTTATTATTTTAATATTCATTATATTGTTCTATAAATATGAAATTAAAAATAAAAATGGAAAAATAAAAAAAAATGATCACTACTTAATTTCACAAAGAGTGTAAATGTAATTTTAAATAACGATTTATTTTTCTTCACAATATTTTAATTTCTTTGTTAAAAAAATAAAATATAAATTGGCGGTATCAAATATTTGACTTTTAAAATTAAGAATATCTTCATTTTAATCATTTCATTAAAATATTGATTTCCACGTATTGGAATATTTTTCTGATAATAAGATAATGACAAATGAACATGGTAAAATGAAAAAAAAATAATATTATTCAAAATGTGTACGAATACTAGTCCCTTTCCGGGTCACCCTATATACACCGTAAAGTCTGTAAAAGTTAATTGGATCTGGCGTCCAGTAGGAAACCGGGGCTACCTGTGTTCCGTTTTTTATCCATCACTGTTTTATCTATATGTATATATACAGATGGTGATTTCTAGGAGATCGGATTTAAGAACGGAATAAAAAAAAAGGAGATACAGCCGAAGGATTTGGAATGCTATGTTAAGCTAACCGAAGAACAATTCAAGTTGCCAATCCAGCTAACTGTTCAAAACTCATTTTGACAAGTCCACATAGTGATTTCTGACTTCTAGAGACTATGAAAAAATTGAAACTCAATTCGTGGTGAAAAACATACGTTTTTTGGGTCTCCAGCATTCCTACATTTTTCATTTCAACCATAATATATATTTTATTCCCATAGAAGTTACTAAAAATGTTCACTTAATTCCTACAACTTTTCTACATATTGTTTTTTTTAACCTATCGAATTAAACTTTAAACCACAAACTTAATTGATCGATTAATGACCAACTTCCGTTCGCCTAATGCGGAAAGCTCCAATGCTGAAACTCTCAATAATGTTTAATGTGATTTAGAATAATCATACGAAGGAATCCCCTCCCCCTTCGACTTAAATCGTGTTTAAATATTGTTTGATGGATCATTCGGGAGAAAGTTACCCGAGAATGAGAGAATCGTGGATTTGCAAGGCTGGCTGGTGTCGTGTTTTTTTTTAATCCTTATGAATAAATGATTTTATAATAAATTAACACTTAAAAATGTTAAATTTCAATTTTCAATAATAATTCTATATTGTATAGAATTATTATTGGAAACCGAAATAGTACGATATGCAATGCCTAATATAAAATTATGATTCTAGTTGTATAAATTGTTTACTACTGTAAAATTATTATTATCATTGTTCGAGCTGACATTTTTGTTTTCAGTGACTGTACTTCTGTGCCAGAATATCTGTTCCGACAACAAAAAATGTCTCAAGTTTTTAATTCAATTGATACGTTTAGATAATCTTATTATTATCTGCAATTATCTAGAAACGAAATATATATTTAGATTTTCAATGATTGCTGATAAATTCATCGTCAAAATAACCGTTTCACTATTTTAGAAAAATCCATAGCCGAGCGCAGTCAATTTATTGAAACTGTGTCCAATCAATCGCTCGATCCTGTGTCTTCATACATTTTTCAAAATTCTAAAAATACATCGAGTATTATGAAAAGTCCGTTACATTTAATTTTCCAGAATTTTCGGGATTCTTCAATATTCGTCCAGCAATACCTTAAGGTGTCAGTAAAATAGAGGAAATTCACTCGTTCGTAAGAATACAAAATAAAAGAGGCCACCACCATTTTGGTACTGATGTCAATGCGGAGTAAATGAATTAGGTTTCACGCAAACAGGGTCGTAAGTTCGCGGTCCTTGCACGGTGCGCGGAATTCCCCATACAAGTAGAAACACACTAACGTACCATCTCTGAAACTCCTTCCCGTTGTTTTTCATTTATTTTTTATTTTTCTTTTTTTTTTCTCGTAACTCTATCCCCAAGTATAATACGACTATTACTCATTCGAATAAAAACGAGTCTATTCCGTATCCCGGGTGGAGAGAAAAAGACAGAGAGAAAGAGAGAGAGAGAGGGAAAGAGAGCTGAAGTCTTCCTGAATTACCCGAGCCATGAAAACGGTCCACCGTGCGAACCGTAACGAGCGAGCGTGTATGTATCTTTACACGTAATGAGAGATACCGAGCACAGGTATACGCGTAATACACGCAACAATAGCGGGCAGAAACCGTTTCCGCGGAGTTCTTCGAGGACAGGAAACGTTCGGTACCGTGGGTGAGCTCGACAAAATAAATGAAAAATAACGAGTTAAAAAAAAAGGATCGAGTGAACGAGAAAAAAAATATTTAAAAAACGGCGGATCTTCCGCTTGGGTGAGTAATTTCCTGGTTGTTCTCTGTCTCCGTCCCTTTCTTTCTCTCTCGATCTTTTGGAGCGTGGTAACCCAGTGCAAATCTCGGCTAACCTAATTCTCATAAATAAATCGTCCTGTATATTTTTTTCTTTTTTTTTTCCGATCCCTCGAACAACGCAATCGCGCAGCGATTTGATGAGACCGGTACAATTGTTTTCAGCACTGTTACGCCCGTGTACGCGTGAACATTGAAACAATTGAAAAATTGCGCACCCAAACCACCGACGTAATTAGCGCGACCAACAGTATTTTTTTTTTTTTTTTTTTTTACAACCAGAGCTCGTTTTTTTCATATTTTTTCTTGTCTTTCTTAAGTGTCTTGTTAATTTTTTTAATTATCTTTTTTTCGTTTATTAGTGTGTAAAAACTCGACATTTTAATTGTATACATTAATTTTTCTTCCTTTTTTTCATAGTCTTATTTTAATTCCAGTGATGTATAAATGCATCCTGAAAATAATGGAAAATCGTTCGACCACCAACGTCCTGATAGATCTCGGAAAAATCAAGGTTCGATCTTTCATTTAATTCACGTGCCTTAAAAAAAAATTATTTTCCATTCGGTTTATTATTGTTATTTACTTGTTTATTGATTTTCGTTTTCCATTTTATTTTCATTTAAAATTGAAAATACTTTACATACAATATTTATGCATTTTACAAAGTGATTTATTATTACTGTCGTAATTATAATTATTATGATTATAAGCGTAGACAAATACAGGCAACGTATCCTACTTTTTAACGCGTGATCCGACACGCGGCCGTTTTTATTCAACTTTATGTAGGAACTTCGATAGACAGGTTCTTTACCGTTAGCGTAGGAAGAAGAACCAACCTCAGCAACGAAAAAACTCTGCTCAATGCTCATCTTGAACGAGGACCTAAATTCGCTTGGAACTGATACTCGGTATGATATATATATATATCTACTCGCATATATAACTGACTGATGATAGATGCTCAATCGAATATCGTCTTCGAAGGAGTTTCGAGATAAAGCAGGTTTTTACTTTGGGCACTCGAAAAAAAGGATATTTTAGTACATTTCGTTATGATTTATTATTATAACAAATAAATTCTTAAAATGCATTAAAATATTTTTGATTACATATTTTATGCATTTTTAACGTTGAAAAACACTATTCGAATATAATGCTGCGATTAGTAGGTGAGTCTGTGGAGATTCTAAAATTGGATCATCGGAAACAGAAATTTTTTAAACTTTTGGTTTCAATATGTCATTAGCAATCGACTGAACTAGAATTTTAAACGTACATGCAAGAATAACAAAATTACGCTACGAGAAAAAGGAAGAAAAAAATTGCAGTGGTTTTCACTGCATTTCGCTAAAAAAAAAAATAGCAATGTTTTGAAATCATTCTTAAAAGACTGTAACTTTCTAATAAATGACAATTCTTTTAAAGGAAACATTAAAAAAAATAAGTTCCGCTTAATTAGTGATATCTGCATCTTTTCGAAAGAATCCTCCCGAATATATTTACTTTTGAAAACGGTAAAAAAAGAAATTCAATATTTTGAATTTTTCAAAGACATTCTCATTTTCTCATTTTCAATGCGAAATGAAATTATGAAGTTCTGCGTCTATAAATTCTGCAGACCTTGATCGGCGGTTTTTTCTAAACCGCATAAATGCCTATGAAAAAATTTGATTTAAAAAATTTCTGAGGTTATATGTATTCCGTAAAGATCATTGAGCTTTAGTAACAAAAATCCTCAAACGATGGGATTACAATAATAATAAATGAATCAGTTTCCATCAGTTTATCAACTTTACAGTTGGAAAACTTCAGTCCAGTTTCCAACTGGACAACAATATTTAATAAATAATAATAACAAAATTAAAATAACAAAAACAAAATAACAAATAATAATAACAAAAACAAAGATGTTTTTCTTTGAGAATAACAATATTGGTATCGATCGTTCTAGAAAATGTCGATTTTGAAAAATGACCAATCGGTTCGCTCTTTCTCGTAAGGGGTGAATCGATCCCACATACGAAAGAATAGAAGAAACGAGGAAACGTATACCTCGAGGTATAAGAAGCAGAAACTCGACCATTTGTTCTCTCGTGGCCTTGTCGAATGACTGACTTCTTTTCCTCGCATCTAAGTACACAGTCCCAGGTATGAGAGAGTGGAAATGAATTACTCGTGTCACGTCGGTTCAAGTCCACAGGTCTTGGTACACTTTTTCACATTCTCGTTCTCTCTCTCTTATTTTGTGCTCTCTTCTTCCGTTTCCTTGTCCCAGTTACGACAAGGAAAGATTTACAAACATTGAAGATATTCATTTGAAGAGAACTTCGAATAATTATGAATTGAATTAATACTGATAAATAATATGAATATTTAATAGTATTATTTATTATTATAATAATTGTAATTATTATAATCATTGCTATTTCGTGGTCATCGTAATAATAATAATAATAATAAAAACAAAAATTTGAAAAGTTGTTGATAGCATTAATAATAGAACTACTAATAATAATAAATTATGTATAATATAAATAAGTAATCAATTCAAATCTTACGTCAACGAAATTTTGTTTCACAAATCCTTGTTCGAAATGTGGCAAAAAATTTGAGTGTTCCCTTTAAAAATTGATTACATCGGATCTTCTAATTCGCGTTAATAATTTTTTTTCCCTTTGTCATCCAGTATTGAGTACTTTACGTACTCATGCTTGAGAATCGGTCTTGTTGTTACGTAATCTGTGCAGAAGAATGGAGAGTAGTCATCCGATACTTCAGAATTTCCCATCGTCTTTTCCAGAATATTATGATACTTAGTCATGTACTGTCAGACGTCGGAAGGGCAACGAGTGAGTTCCCAGCGTATAAATCTTACCGAACTATATATATATATATATATATATATATATACACACACATACCCAATTATACCGTTAATGAAACTTACGATACTATGTATATCGATGTTCATCGATTATTACTCGAATTATTATTATCCTCGTTGACATTATCATAAATATTTGTACCTCTAATAACAATGATTACAAAATGAGGACAGCAATAATGACAACAATTACGGTAACGATTACGCTGTCGCTGTTAAATTAATGAGATTGATTAAATGATCCATCAAGGAATTACTTATACATCAAATTTCATTGAGCTTTTAAAATTATTACAATAATAACGTTGATATATTTTCTCTTGATATTGATAATAATAATGATGCCAGTAATAACGAAATATTAGTATTGATATACTTCTGATCGTTTTTACAGTTGCTGTTATTAATATTAGTAATATTTAGTAATAGTATTAGTACTAATATTATTAGTGATAGTTTCTGAGTATTATTGTTATTTTATTTTCAATAATTATTGTATTATATTTGATTTACTATATCATTATTATTAATGTAATAAATAAAAGATAATACAACAATTATTTAAAATAAATGAATAATAACAACAACAAAAATACTCAAAAACTATTACTAATATTATTAGTACTAATACTATTACTAAATAATACCAATATTAATAACAGCAACAGTAAAAACGATCGGAAGAATAGCAATAGTAATGTTTCGTTATTACCGCCATCATTATTATTCTTACTGCTATTGTTATTACGACTGCTACTACAACCACTATCACGATCATCACGAGGATCATCATCATTATTCCTCGTGTATTCCTAATGTTCCAATGTTCATCCTCGCGAGGACGTCGTCAATTGTACTTTTCCTCGAGCGCGTACTAAGAACGGCAATAGTTTCGGATCATCCCGTATATGCGGCCGCAATACGAGCCTATTTATAGTTAAATTGCGATACAAGTAAGCTTCGCGCGATTCAATCGAAACTTGGGACGTTTTCACTTCTCTCTCTCTCTCTCTCTCTGTCTCTCTCTTTCTCTTCATCCCTTGAGCGTCGAGAACACACATCGTATACGAATGTGGACGTTGCGAACGTATTCCACGTCTATAGATATCTCCGCACTCCGTTATACGTACGTCGTATACCTGCGGTGATCTTGCGTATAAAGAACTCTCCCTCAAGTACGACCGTGACTATCATAATTCTAGTCGAGCCTTGGTCTTTGACTCGTTTGATGGCTCTCGTGAGTTATTCTCCGAGATTTATCCACATCTCTTTCTCTCTCTCTCTCTCTCACTCTCTCTCTCACTCTCTTCCTCTCTCCCTTTTTAATTTATTTTCTGATTAAATCCATTCATTTCTTGTTTGGGTTAGTTTCAAAAAACTCTTGGTCCTAGTTCTCACTATTCTTTCATTTACATTAGAATTCTTATTTTTATTGTTGTTGTTGTTGTTATTATTTATCATTATGTATTTGGAATTTATATCGCTACCCTTTTGGAATTTATTCGAACATTTTCATCAAAAGCAACAGAAACATCCGGTTTATCTAAAGTACGAAAAGAAGAAATCCAGGAAGCAAAAAATTAAAATTACTTCGGCCAATTATTTATTTGCCGTTTCGACAATTTTTCAATTCATAAATTCGCGAAAATTATCGTAATCGACGTGAGCGATAATTTATTTCCGTTCAATCAAACTCACACACATATGTATATATATATATATATATATTCCGAATAAATTTCGCATGTAAGCGTCTCGTCGAGTACATTCTCAGTGTTGTTATTGCGCTGGTAAAACCCAAACAAATGTGTACAACGTTACAATAAAGTTGGTAAAATTGAAATCCGTTTTTCTCGGGAGTGCTTCTTCAACAACTAGTTATGCTAATGTCGCGACTAGTGACGGTAAAAGAAAAATCGTAAGAAAAAACAAAATGAAAACAACAACAAAAAGAGAATTACATTGAAGTCTCCGTACAACTTCGCGAAACGGCGGAGATCGCGAATACTTGGCCAAAGAGAGTCCAGTGTAATAATGTAAATTGCCCCGCGAGGTGACGACGTCCAACGACGATATCGAGTCGTCTCGGATCGTTTGCGATTTGAACGCTCTTCGTATTCTCCATTTTTTTTTTCCCAACCCTCCTCATCATGAGCCCTCTTTAACTTCCCTCTTCGCTGTTCAGCGTCTAAACCATATCCAGAGATATCCCTTACTGTATTCACGTTTCCCCTTAAAAGAAAAGAAAAAAATCGAAGGTTGAAGTTACTTGACATTTGCGAGGGGACGTACAAAGGGGAAAAAAATTAAAGATAAGGAAAAAAGTTCATTTTAATGTAAATAAAGCTTCCTATACTTATAAAACATCGAATTAATAATTAATTAATTTATTTATTTATTTTTTCTATATTTTCGAAATTTTATTAATAAATGTACAAAGCTTATTTTTTGCGATAAAAAAAATGTATTTTTTTTTTGTAATACGTTTGATGGGTTTGATGTAACGTGAGCCTGATCGTTATTCAGGCTGTGTCCATATACCGCATTTGCGTTTCTACGCTCTCGGACTCTTGAAACGTCAAACTCGTTAAATTAGTATGAAAATACGAGGTTTTTGTTTTTTTTTTTGGAGATTTTGCCTGCGCGTGACTTTTTGGGCAAAAATAAAACTACAATCATGCCTCAGTCAGGGTATCCACCGGGCTTGGCACCCTGCGACGTTTTTTCTGAATCTCAACCTGAATCGGTCGATCCCTTGAACCCGATGATATAATCATTATCCTCGTTGGCGTTATCATAAATATTTTGACTCCTAACGACAATGATTACGAAATGAGGAGAGCAGTAATAACAATAATGACGATGATAATTATACTATCGCCATCAAATTAATGGAATTAATTCCCTTAATATAAAATTAATTAACAAAATTAAATAATATAAAATTAATTAATGATTAACATTCATTGAGCTCTAAAAATTCTTATAACAATGACGTTGATATCTTTTCTCTTGATAGTAATATTATTAATAATAATAATAATAATAATAATAATAATAATAATAATAAATTTATAATGAATAAAATGTAATACAATAATTTTAAAAAATCAAGTGAATATCAATAGTCCCAATAATACTCAATTATTGTTACTAATATAGTAAATAATATTAGTATTATAGTAAATATAATGTAGTTATTATTATAAATAATATTAGTATCAATTCTACTACTAAATAATACAAATATTAATTACAGCAACTGTTAAAATGAACGTACGAATAATAATAGTAATATTTAGTTATTACTGGTATATCCGCCCGGATACTCACAGAACGCACATACACACACACACACAAATCGGATATATAACCTACAGGGGAGGGCCTGGTGTATTATGATATACAACGACGACGTACCTAATATCCCCGACGCGGACACCCACGTGCCGGAATACCACGCGCCCTGTGTCCGATCCCCAGCTCTCTGGCTTACCGCTTTGGACGACGCCTCTCTCTCACACCCGAGGAGAGATATTCCAGCTCGGGGCTAACAACGAGGCGCACTGCACTCTCGCGAGCTTGTTCCTCGACGTGTGTACTGAGCCTTCCGGCTGCACACGTCGTACCAGGTGGACATGGCGTTCCGCCTTGGCAAAGAAAATAATGGTTGAGTAGTCTGGACATTTATCCGGTAAAATGACCACGGTCACCGCACCGATTTTTTCTTTTTTTTTTTAATGTTTCGGGGCGAGCAAATACTTAGCTCGAGAAAAATGCGCGTATATTTTTTAACTGATCGGTCAACTGAGGATTAGTTATCTTTTTGTACTTCTGATGTAGGAATCGAACAATCTAAATAAAGTGTAATTTCAAATAATGTGAATAATAAAATAGATAGATCATTTTTTTTTTATTGTGAATTGAGGATACAATTTTTCTCTGTCGTCTTTCGCGTCGAATCACATTTTGTTTTATTATAATTATCTTTAAGTATATTTTGTGTTTTTTTCCGTAATTATAATTGACGTTTTCTTGAATTATAATTGAAAAATATACGTACAAATGATAATTTCTTAAATTGCGTATAACCTAATTTTATTACGTCATAAAAATCGAAGAGTTTTTCTTCAATTATAATTTATTTTTTCTTTAATTACAATTACCCTCGAGTATACTTTGTGTCTGTTTTTTCCTTAATTATAAATAACGTTTTCTTTGATTATAATTGAAAAATATACGTACAAATGATAATTTTTTAAATTGCGTATAACCTACTTTTGTTACGTCACAAAAATCGAAGAGTGCTTTAAAAAGCGTCCAGTTGATGAGGTAACCTCAACTGTCACTGGCTCAACTTTCACTCGAGAATGAAGTTGCCAAAAATTCGTGATATCATTATAATACGTAATTTAAAAAACTTGTCGGATTCGACGAAACCTCGTAGTTATCGAAATTAACGAAAATCGTAGCCAAACTGATCGAACAAGTTTTTCAAAAAAAAAAAAAAGACTGGTCGTGACCACGGTAGACTCGAACCAGAATTCACCTCCTGGTCCTTTCGTTGCATACCCGTTTGCGAGACGAGTGAAAAAGGACAAGTAGATGAAAAAAGGAAGGTGGAGAGAGAGAGAGAGAAAGAGAAATCTCGTGCATCGTTTAACGTAATAATCGCGCGGAGCGCCTCACGGCGCCGCCTACCACGACCATAGGGATAGATAATTCGCGCTAACGAGCTTCCCTCGGGGCTACCTGCTGAAGCTATCCCAAAACAACGTTCTCTGGTAGCTTCTCTATTATTATCATCGTGAGAACTGTGATACGAAATTTATATACTTATGCATACATGATTATGGCTTTCGATCACGTACAACACAAAATCAATCGAACCTAAATTCACATCTCTATAAATCAAAATGGATCAATAAAGATTCCATGGGTTTTTCATCGTTAGCTTTATGAATCGACTAGTTTTCAGCCCGCGACTTGGTCCTCGTAGAATTTGAAATTCGTGTGAATTTAATTGAATTCAATTAACAAGAAATACAATTTATAACAAGTATATTAATAAATCTGTAATAAAGATAATAAAGTCACGTTAATTCGAAATTCGTATCGTTACGTTCGTATTCATTTAATGGCTAATTCTGCTGGTGTTTTAATTAATTTAAATTCTCGTTAAATTCAATTTCAAAATAATATTCATTCAATTGATTCTACGTTTAATTCTATTAGAATTGAAATTAAAATACATTTTTTTAAATTCATTCCATATTGTAAAAAAAGTTTCGTTCACGTTCCGTGTGGATTTCAATATTATTGTTGAAATTCGGCCTCCTTAACGAATGATTCTTTCAAACCCCGAATTTGTGACCAATAGGTCGAGCCCCAATATCAACTGAAAAAGTTCAGACAAGACAGAAAAATTGATTTTACTTTCGACTGCAAACATTTTTATTGAAAAATGTATACCACAAATATTTTTAAATAAATATTGTTTGAAAAATAATTATTATTTAGAAAAATGATAATAGAAATTCAATAAAACATGTATTTATAAATCGTCGAAGGAATTCGATAAGCCGTAATAGTTTAGAGGAACTCGAGATTAAAGATTGAAAAAAAAAGGTAATAATTAAAGAATTAATTACGATCTTCAGCTCAATTATCTCGAACGAGCGAGTCTCAAGGTATTTTTATGTATTTGTTTATATAGATGTTGTATCAGAGCCCTTATCGTCTCGGTTTCGTTTTCACCCCCCCCCCCCTCTTCTTCTTCTCATTCTTCTATTTTCTTCGTCTTGATCTTTCTCTTTCCCTCTTTTCTCCTGTTTTCTCTCTCCGGCACTGGAAGAAAACAATTACGATTTGTCTTCTCGAGATCCTCTCTCTTTCTCTCTCTCTCTCTCTCTTTCTCTCTTTTCCTTCTTCTTCTTCCTCTTTTCTCTCCATCGCGACGCTAATTATGTAACGAGAATAGAATTACGGGCGTTAATGCACGCGAGCAATGCGAGAAGTGGAAGTGAGCTCACTTTCGATACGAGCACGAGAACCAAAGTCCTTTTACTCGAACGACGTGCATGTGAGCTCGCGCTCATACAGGGAGCTTCATTTAAAATCGAGAAAGTAAGAAATTCCATATTCTCGAAAAACAATGGCGACATCTTCGGAAAAAGTACGTTGTCAGATTAAAGAAAAAAGAAAATTGAATCACTCATATCTAGGATCAATATTCAAGTCGTTAGATTAGTGTGAAAATTAAACGTGATTATCTAAGAACCATGTTTTTCAATTGTCAACAATGGCCAAAAGTGCAAAATCCAAACATTAGTAATATAATTTTTTTTATTGAAAAGAAAACGTACAACTTTCTTTTTATTGATTGAACTCAACAAGAAAAAAATATGTAAATTTATTTATGTCTGCTTAAATTATTCATATTTTTTAATACGCTTGAGTATGCATTTTCAAAAATATTCAAACAAAGAAATGTTTTGCCCAAAAACACGATATTTCTCTATCAATCAAACACATTATATATATATACATATATATATATAAATTAATTTTTCTAATATATATATTTGTAACAAACTTGACATTAACGAATTTATTTATTTTACAATCAACGCTACGTTTCGAAATAAAAAGTATGATTTTCGGTCCAAGAATTTTTATTCAAGATCTACTAAGTAAAATTAAAAAAAAAAAGGGGGGGGCTCGAGTGCGCAAATAGTGGTTTCGATAAAGACGAGATTCAAAGCGTGGTTGACAAAAACTGCCGCTCTGTATCCTCCTACTAAAAGTGCTGTAACTCTGCCATTTTTTGTAAATTTTACCAACAAATTTGATATACATATATTTGAAAGTGTATACTAAAAAAAAAATGCAAAAAAACATTCCATTTTTGGAAGCCTTCAAATTAGCACATCGCCTCAAAATGAAGATTCAATATTGAAAAGGACTTTCGATGAAACGCCCTGTAGAGACGAGAACACAAGAAACGTAAGGATATCCTGGTGGAATCCGCGTATGTTTTTTTATTATTTTTACTTTCTCTCCCTCTACCCCCCACCCCCCTCTTTTATCTCTTCTGCAAGGATGCTGTCCTCCTTCCTCCGTTCTCGCGAATCGTTTAAAGGGCAAATTGAAATTCCCTGCGCAGCCACGATTAACGCTCCTCCGCTGTTGAGGAGCTTTCGCTTTTCTTCCGAGGTGAGAGTTCATAAAAGTCACAATAAAAATACGATTCTAACCTACACTGATAGACGTTCGCTGATATTTTCCGTAGTTGCAAGTTGAGCGAATAGTTGGATGGGTGACCGCTCGGTCGAGCATTTTCTAACAATTTTATTTCCCTTCATTATCGATGCACCTCAGTGAAAGGTTCGCGCCTTTTTCCGGTTTTTCCCAGTTTCCCCGTGCCCTCCGGTGCAAATCCGTCCGAAGTATATTCCACCGGAAACGATTGTTGGTCGCCGTTATGGGGATTATCAAAGCAACCGGAAATGTTCCGGCGACACGGGTAAGCCAAAGGCGAAATCCGTAGAACGTTTGAAAAGTAATAAAAACGAAATAATTACAAACTGCCGTTTTATCGATGATCGATCAATCCAACCAAGAATTCGATGATACCAAAATGGCGGTTCAAATTTACGGCGAGGTTTTCGATCCAGGATGGTGATACTTCAACCGCGCGGATTTATTGTACACTTGTGGACGAGATGACGAGAAGGAGTGCCTGGGTGTCGCGATGATTTATAACTCTTCGTAGAGAGTGAGAGAGAGGAAGAGAGAATGGAAAAAAGGAAGAAACCTCGGCAATTGCAACTGAAGAAGCATCAAAAGTAGCGTGTTCTCGTATCGGTGTACATATACGAGAATAAGTTTGTGCGAAGTGCCAAGTACCTAGGAAGAAGCGAGAGTCCTCCGATATCTCGAGAAGAGTGATGGTAGCGTTGCACCTTGGCCCAGACCCAACATCAGCGCCCCTTGCGGCCATAAACGAGAGGAAAGCTCGTCCGCGCATGCGCAGAAATGAATCCAACGTCGTTACGAAATTTCAAATTTCAAACAACAAAGTTCTAATAATAAACGAAACGTGTTATTTCAAGTAATACAAAAATAAGTGAAAACCGACGATGCAGAATAGTTGATGCTATCCCGCGAAAAGTACATTCCAAGGAAAATGCAAGAAGAAAGAAAAAACGCGAGGGGTAAAAGGTAAGAGTTCTTTTACTCTTCCAATACGCAGGATATCGTGAGAAAATTACATAAAAGCGAGTTTTGATTTTCATCGAATAAAATAGAAATTTTATTCGATGAAAATCAAAACTCGGATTTATGTAATTTTCTCACTGATTTTTTGTTTGTTTTTCTATTGCTGTTGTTTTTACTTGTCATCAATATTGTTTCCGTTATTCCATTTTTGTTGTTCCATTATTATTGTCGTTGCTATTATTATCTATAATATCATTGTTGCTGCGTTCGTTAACTTTGTTTTAGCGTTATTATTGTTTTCGTCATTATTGTTTAAAATTATTTTCATCGTTCTTATTGTTATTGTTGATATCGTATCTGTGTTATTATTCTTGTTGTTGTTACACTGATCGATGTGATTATTATTGTTGTTGATAATTTTGTTTCGGTGTTATTGTTTGCGTTTTCGATATTATTATTACTATTATTCTATTTTTTTATAGACGTCGTTGTTGTTGTTTTTATTGTTATTGTTATCGCGATTATTGTTTTTGTTATTATTTGCACAGCTATTGTGTCTATTATTATACTTGTTTTCTTTTTTAACTTAATTTTATTCCGGTTCGTGGCTCGCATTCTTTTCTCGTTCGAATGAAAAATCGTTTCTATTATTTCCTAACCAAATCGCTTCTCTTCCTGAGGACATTTCTGACACGCTTATTACCCCAAGTTTCGCCCAATCAAAAGCTCGTTTAGATAGACTCGCGATCTATGTGGATTATTAGAGCTCGAGAGTGAAACCGTACGAAAGAATTTCTTTTTCCTTTCGTACAACGTCTAACAGCCAGCCAGGGAGATGTGAAAATTGTTTAAAACAATGCATCTGTATTCACGGATAAATTACCGATCCCGGAACGCACAGAAGTATCGGTACACTACTGAACGATTTTCCAGGTTGAGAAAAATACAGCATCGTGCGAATTTCCACACGATTATCTTCCGTTCATCAAGATTCCGGTGGCTTTGTGCGAGTGTGGATTTTTTAACGGATCTCTCACGCCGATAACTTTTTCCTCAATCTTTCTTCTCTGTTAAATTCGATACGGGTCGAGACAAGCACGTATATATTACGTAATAAACCATCAGCGAGACCTTTTTGTTTATTCAGCTGACACGAAAAAATTTCATCGCGTTATGTCACTTTCCGACTTTAAAAATCATCCGAAATACTTTTTTAATTGTAGCTATTGTCATTTTATTGCATCAATAAGAGCAATAACAATTCCAACAATAATATCGATAATTCTATAATTCTATTAAAATCCTTACTGTTATAGCATCAATAAATATATAAATAATTGTTTCAATAATTAATCATTATTTTGTTAACTTTAATATTTTTATAGTAATATTGTTACTGTTTCAACATTAATTTTAGTAGTAATCAATAATTAATAATTATTCTGTTAACGTTAGTATTTTCATATCATGCTTATTATTGTTTTTTTTGGTGTCGCTATTGTTGCAATCATTATTATTATTGTTATTATTATTATTAATAATTGTATTCGTCTCAACACCAACACCCACGTGATTTTTAATGGATTAATATATAATTCATACTTTGTTTAGTTATCGAAATCTGGAGTACGTTAATATTTACTGTACATTATTATCTATTATTATCGGTACATAAATTGCAGATGTCATGATATTATTATACCCACTTTTATTACCAATATCGTTATTATTGCTATTATAGTGTTGTTGTTATATACTAATTACAGTGGTATTACTATATAATTTTGAGGATGAATATTATAATATATTATACACTTATAATATATTATATATTGGCAAGATATAATACAATAATGATAAGTATATGCTATAAGAGCTTAAGGCGTCAGTACATGAAGCGGATCGTCCACTTGGGTGACGAGAATGCTGTGACTATGGAATAAATTTACTTTCTCATCCTCCCTCTCTATCTCTCGCTCTGTCTCTCATTCTTGTGAAACAATTTGTGTACCAAAGGAAGTCTCTCGCTGCGTCGGCTTATGCATCATACGAGTGCACTATATGTGAGATTGATCGATCATGCCGCGGGAGAAACCTTTCCAAGACAAGGATGATTAGACCAAGTGTCTCTCCCCCTCTCTCTCTCTCTCTCGCTCTCGCCTTCGCGATATTGCTCTCTCGTTACGTCGCAATTAAGAAAATGTCCGTAAGAGAAAGATAGTAGATAGTTAATCAGGCGTTATGGTTGATCAATCGTTAACGTCTCAGCGTCCCCGCGAGATTTCTCTCGCCCGGTTCCCTGTCCGCGAAACTCATCCCTCGTCGGTTTTCTCTTTTCGCGTCCTCGAGCATTAGGTACGGGTTTTGCACTCGCAAAATAAATAGATAATCTTGAAGAAGAGGAAGAGGGCGTGGGTGGGATTTGCTTACTAACAACTCTCCCTTTCAACCAGGATCCTATAAAAGTTAAATTATACGAGCACACAACTCAAAGATTCGATAAAATAACGCAGCATTGTCTCGATCAGGATGGGTATATGGGGAATCGATATTTCTTGTACATTTCGCGGCGAATGATTTTCAAAGTTTTGACAGCAACGAAGTTTTTTTTTTCCTATACCGAGACACTTTTTTATTTTACTGGCAAAGTATACGAAAAATCGCTTCAGTCTCTTGCGGACTGTATAGATCTTAAAATTCTGAACAAAAAAGTCTTCAAGCATTTTTCTCTCCGATGCCCCGTTGTCGAGATACGATTTAATGAACGAGAGCCAATCGGATGGAACGACGGTCGATCTACCACGCGTGCGCTGAACGAACGAGTGCAGCGAGGGCGGAGCCTACGCCCCACCCGTCTCCACTCTCGCGCGTCTCATTGGCTCTCCCTTAATTATCTAATATCGAAGGAACCATGCATCGTAGAGAAAAACGAGTAAGGACTTTTCCTTCCGAAATTTCAGGACCTGTCCACTGGACGATTCTCCGACGTGAATTTCGGAAAAATCCGGTTCGCAAGTCGTGTCATCGAAGCACTAATGTAGGCTTTATCATTTCTCAAGGCATTTCGATCGAACACTGTCATGGTCGAGCCGAGAAAAAAATCTATAGAAATTCTTGATTAAGTTGATCGAATAAAATTGACAAATAAAACTCCCTGCATGCATCCATATACACGTATATATCTATTTATCTGCGTATATAGTAATATACACTTGTCAATGACGAGACGATAGACGTTCCACTTGATCATTTCCACACAATGGAATACTCGCCGGCTGCTCGAAGGAATTTCTTTCTCCCGCATATATACATCATCACCGACCTCCCGTACGTTTCAGTACATCCCTATCGCACTTATCGCAATGTTCGGTGCACCTCGTATGCCCGCGTATATACTTAATATGCGTGTACGATTTGTACAAAGGACAAGATGAGAGACCGATCTTCTCTCCGGTCTTTGATATTCATCTTCCCCTGTCTCCCTCCTCCACCCACCCCTCCCTCATACCCCTTCCTACCTCATGCGACCAACCACTATCTCCTGCCCTCTCTATCTATCTCTCGGGTGGTTATTTCTCGACAATGGACCCAAGATGAGTGACCCTGAATTCGCGCGATGTCTTCGGGTATGATGACGAGGTGCCTCGGGAAGCCTTGACGACCAGACTCGTTGCACGAAGCACAAGATCAAAGCGATTCGCCTCGAATGTTACATCTATAGCAATTTAATACTGTACGCTTCGAGTACAGCTCTATATTTGTAACAAATTGAAAAATAATGCGTTTATACGTGTATACCTATACGCATGCGCGATTACAACGCTCCGAGAATATCTTCGACGCGCAGCAACCTCATGATCGTGATGTATTGCGATCGAACATTAGGTATCCATCATTGTCACGACGGTAATGCAATTCTTAGCTTTTTAGGCTTACCCCGCCACTGGGTACTTTAATTGATTCAATTTTTAACATTTTTGTTTTTCGACGTGGATTTCGTGATGCACGACGTCAAAGTTTTGAACAGAGCTGGTAGACAGTCGATGTAGGTTTTAGTACTTTTTTTGGCAGTGGAAAATATTGATTAATATCGATTAACAATTTAGCCTTAATTCGATGTTGGAATATATTGCTGTTTTTTTTTGGCAGATTGAAATCAACACATAATTTGCATTGTTTGAATATTCCTCCAGATTTCTGCTTCTCTTTCCCTCTCTCGTAAAATATCATCTTCAAACCGGAGTAAACTTTCACCCTGTCGGTACTCCGTTCTCTTGACGAGGTGTAGTTCTCCTTGCACGCGATATTGCAGACACGTCGCCTCGGGTCTGTTGGTATTATTACGTGTATCCGCACAACTCGTGGTGAAAATAACTGATATACGGCCGTACCATCTTTATCATTTTCGTGATGGAATTGTTTATGGAGTCGTTGAACGTGACGAATAATCGCTCACAATGTTATATCTATTTTGAATCGTGATTTTAAATGAAATTTTTCTTTTTTTTTATCATATATTATTAACTTCATTATTATTATTATTTATGTTTTTCTTTCCTTTTTTCGTTTTTATTATTATTATTATAGTACATTTCGGTGTATTAGAAAATATATATCAAGGACCTTCATTCACGTCGCAATCCGTTTGATTACATCATGCTAGAAAAATCAATTTCTAATTGTCACCCAAATAATGAAATCCAATAACAAAATACATTTTTTCAGCTCTAACGGAATTAATTTTTGTCGTAAACTAAGTTAAAATATTACAGTAGATACCTAACAGTTTTTTTAATATACTGAAAGAATGCTAACAATTTTTTTTAAATATTAAATATTTATTGTAAGAGATTTTTAAAAAGGATACTTTTTTTCTAACTAATTACAATAATATTGAAAGTAATATGTATCGAGATATTTGTTTTAAATAAAAATTAACTGTATACAATAGTTAGTGAAAGCATCTACTTTTAAAAAAACACAGATCTAAATAACTATTAATTAAAAATAAACGTAATTCGAAATAAATGATATTTATTATGGAATATTATTGAACTCGAGGCTCAGCTCAGTTTAGCCGATAACCGGATCGGTGACCGCTCATCCGTCGATTCAAGCATCGATCTCGAGTTACAACAAATGTTTCAGAACAAAAAAAAGAAAACGTATGTGCACTAGAATTCAAAAAGTAGAAGATCGTCTATTCTGCCACGGGTTTCCCACAGTTTCCCGGTGCCTTCGACGAAATTGATCCTAATGATAGAAAACGATACAAAAAGGAAGGGTTATTCGTAAAAATACTATTTGCCACAATGGGTATGTACTTATACTCATTATTATAAATAGACGTCCATTATACCCAATAGAAAACCACGTATCCCCTTCCAATGGAAAAACTCCACCCCAGACGAGCGGAAAATAAATGTTCGTTCCATCCAGGCTAATCGTGACCTTAGTGAGTGAAGATTTTCCGTGTCCCTACGAATACACCAAAAATCATGTTTTCCATTTGAGGATTCGATTATTTAGCTTAATTGGCGGATTGCAAATTGAAAAAGGATACACGGTTTATGGTGAATATACGAGGTCCATTATTATTAATAGAATGTACATAGGTATGGAGCTATTCGTGTTCATCGCGAGTCGGATGGTGACCTTTGACTTTGCACCGAGTAAATGCCATTATATACGCCACTATAGACACACACACACACACACATACACATACTTTCCACATGACTCGGTTTTCTCCATTCTCGTTATTCGTCCTCGTCCTTTCACGAGGAAGCTCGAGGCTTATGTACGTGTGGATACTTCAACCACCGCGTATGTGCATATTACAAAGTGGAATAAAAGAGTGATGTGCACCACACCGGCGAAGCCACCAATCAATCATGCACCGTGACATTTCCCCTTAACAGCTGCAAGTGGGCGTTCTATGTTTCTTTCTCTCTCTCTCTCTCTCTCTCTGTATGCGTTTCTATTTCTATGTCTGGTGCAAACTATTGCCTTTTCCTTCTCTCAAAGCTCCCATGAGATCCTTTAACCCCATTGGTACGACGAAAAGCTTGATGCAGCGAGGTATGCATCCAACACTCGCAAAAACGCAGAAGGGCGTAGCTGGTGAACCAAGCTTGTCGTAGAGATGGCTCGGTATCGCCATTCTCGTTCTTCCCTGGTTATATCCCATAAAAACGTTTGGTTTTTGTATATCGTGTGACTCATTCGGGTTGTAACGATGGAAGATTTCTAATGAAAGGTTTAATAAAAGTCTTGCCGTACTGAGAATGTCCAATGAAATTACAAAAATTTTCATGGAATTATACAAATATATAGAAGAATATATAAAATATAAAAAAATAGTCAATTGACAGAATAGACTCTTTAAGAGCTTCTTTAAAGCTTCCTTGATATGGAAAGCGTCGTATCAGCCGTTAAGGGTTCTCATGACGGATGCTCCATCAATTTATATATATATATTAGGTGTAGCAAAAATAAATCCATTATTTTTCCCATAGATAGCTTTAGTTATCTGCATCTCTCGTTGTACAAGTCCGATTGGGTTACACTAGATGCCGTTAGAAAGATGAAATTTCGTACTAGATAAACTTTTGCGACAGTTTCGTGATTGGTTGACTCTAGAATATAATGGATTTCTTTTCCTACACCTTATATATAATAATAATAATAATAATAATAATATCTTTAATAAAATCTAATGAATTCATTATTAACTTCTAACTAATGTATTAATTTTATCCCCTAACCAAATTATTAATGTCTAACGCGATGTATAGAGATACTTTAAACGATTCAAAGAACCACAAACATGTCTCCAACAAAAATGTTCCGACTGGTTAGTTTCTACCTCTTTCTACCTTAACACATCCACGGATTTTCGAGCGTCCGTTTACCAGGAGTCACCCGGTACATGGACACACGTAAATCCGCACGTATACATTGCGCAGACCAGAAGTGCCATAACACGAGCTCGGTTTCTCGCACTTGGCTTATCCGACGCTCAGGCCACGTCTCGCGAAGTCCACATAATAAAAGATTGAGAGAGAAAGGTAAGAGAGGTCGAAATGAGCGGGCACAGAGAGAAATCTCATGCAGCAGGAAGCTGATGCGCCGCGGCGCATGAGAGACGAGAAGAAGAAGTTAGTCCCTCCGCCCCCCCCCCCTCCCTCCCGCCGTGTTGTTGCATCTGTAAAACATATATCGCAACAAGATTCACACCGAAGGTAAACGAAAGCTGGAAGGGAGGATAGATGAAGGGGGGAGGGGAGTACGGAGATCGGTGCACAGGTGTCCGTTTACTTTTAGCCCGGAAGAGGATGAAGAAAGGCTCTCCGGGTGAAGAGACCTTCGACCCTATCGTTTTATGGCCCCACTGTGGTCGGCTCTTCCCAGTACGGTTAACAGAAATTCTCTTTGCGCGCTATATCTGTGTGTCTCGTTACATTAGACTTTTGCATTGTGCGCGCACTGGCTAAAAATCCGCGAGAACCGCGGGGATTTGAGGGGGGGGGGTTTTAGGAAAAATCATAAGAGTGACGTCTAAAAGGATTGCGAATGAAAGAGGGGATCCTTGTATCGATAGTTATCGTAATCACGCTCAAGTACCATCCTGTAATATTTCTTAGTATTAAAAAAAGAACGTGTTATTTTTTTGTTTTTGAATTTGGGTATGGAATTTCATGGTGAATTTTTGTTACTCGTTTTGAACGAAGAGAATCGTTGATCGAATGGTGAATAACTGAAAAACCTTAATAACTTAATGTAAAATGTGAAATGTTTAAACTGAAACAATAAGTATGCATGATCACTCGTATCTTATAAATATATATTTATCTCGCGAATGAATGTAGCGTCTCTTATAAGAGGACAGCGCATCAGCGCTTCGGAAGAAGTAATAGCAGAGATGGAATTTCAACGAAAACTACTAATTCTAGCGAAATGGTAAAGTACGTAAATATTATAAAAGCAATATTACTCAATTGAATGTTATGTTCATTAGTTGCGTTTTATTTTACTTTTAAACGAAATATGACTTATTGTTTACATATTATTTAAGACTTACATAAAATATGAATAATTATCTTCAGTACAAGAAGTAATTGCAGAAAATGGAAATAAAAAAATACTGCAAAAACGTAAAGTTATAAATATCGATGTATTAACGAATGTACGTAGATCGGAGATTACCAGTGTGATCCGTTTGTTTGGGTTTTTGTAAACTCGTCGATAATGCATATCGCAATCAAATGAACCGGGGATTCCCATTTCTCTCGATCACAATAGATCCACTCGAGGATTCTCAACGGTGCAAAGAAAAATGGCGATCGGTTGCTCGGACCTCATTAAAATTCACGGGATAATGGAACACGAGCGAGGAGGATGAGAAATAAGAAGGGATTCGCCTGGCGCGTCATTCGTAATTGGCACTTCAATGACTTCCTTCTGATTTATATCCCAAGATGAGGATCGATCGATGAAGAAGAACGGGCCAAGTGTTTCAACCGATGAAAAAAACAAACAAAAATAAACAAATTGGCCAACGTTGAGATCGAGGATGAACGGATCTGTAATATCGAAGAAATTCCGACAGGATCAAAAATTGGAGCGGAACACGTGAAGACATATATCGGGTGGCGCAGGAGGGTTGGAAGGGGATTTAGGTGAATCGGCCATGACCAGAAGTCCAGAGGGGCAAGATGGGGGGCGGGGGGGGGGAATAAATCGTTCTCGATCGCTCGAGGCTTAGCAAAGAAGCGCGACTCTCGCAAAAGTGCACATGCGTGCGGCCCGTTGCATTCTGAAGTCGGCAACCGGAGCTCTCTCATTCACGAGCTCCAGCCTCAATTAAAATGAAATCAAAGTGGCAAACAAGTTCAAAAAAAAAAAAAAGGAAAGGGAAA